>JADNRZ010000010.1:1800000-1976779 GCA_015501605.1 Panaeolus papilionaceus | reverse complement strand
CTCCCCTCTCATCGCGCTCCACTCCTGCAGCAGTGGATTGACGACCCACTCGAGCCTGGACAACTCAGCTCAGTGACACGTTGAGCTGGCGATGTCAAGAGGAGCGACTTGCGGCGGCGAACATTAGGAGACTCATTTTATTTTTATTACCACATCACAGACAATTACATAGTGTAGTTACGATTTCCAATAGCTACTTTCTCGGAGTCTGGGCAGCGCGAGAGCATGCGCGTGCCCAGTATTAGTTACTTCTCACCTTCTCTCATATAACACGACCCCCTCTCAATCTAAAAATATCTCTCTGCTTTTTCCTACTTTCATCTCTGTCTGAACGCGCAACTACTCTGAGCACCACGAGCCGAGCTGAGCACCTCCGAGCCCTGTATTTTCCCTCACCACTTCACACACTTCCTTCCCTTGCTTGGGAAGCATCTTGTTATTTTGTTTTACTCCACACTACACTCACCACGTCTTCTGTCTATTACGTTCCTCACCAAGGGGCATATTCCTCTTCCACACCATCGTGCGCGCTCTTGCCGGTTGGCTGCCTGCGGCAGCCAACCGGCATGTACTTTTCATACACGTCCCCTCCCAGCTTCGCTGGGGCCTGCAGGGGACCGCTCACAAGATGGTCACATCTCTACCCAGTGTTCATGTTGGGGCACGTCCCCTCACGACACTAAGCTGGCTCCGTGATTTTGCAGATCGCAAGGCACTTCAACTCTGGGAAGCAAAGTTCTTGGAACAATCATACAGAGGCAGGCATTTCATGCCCCTCCATGACAAGCATGACCGTCTTCTCAGGCCCACCACGAAGAAGGGTGGGTCTTGGTTATCCGCGTTTGAGGCTGGTCCCCCGTCCTTGACAGCACGCGCAGTTCGTTGTATTACGGGCCACGCCCCCATCAGTGAATATTATCACTGTATGCAATTCAACCTTCCCGCACCTCAGTGCACCTGCGGGCACTTCGGGACGCGCTCCCATATCTTGTGCTCTTGTCGGAAGTACAGACACTATTGCGGGTTCCCATGGGATACATGGGAGCTCTATAAATACTTGAACGCGAACCCACTCGCGTTCTCCTTTGCTGCTATACGCCCTTCCCGCCCTCGGGAGGAGGAGGGCGTTGGATAAAGATCTGAAGTGGGGTGGTTGTTGGGGTCCCGAAAATTCAGGAGGCTGAGACGATGGCCTGTCCCCCGAGCAGTCCTTAATTGGATGCCAGCGACAGGGCCCTTGCGTGCTGGGAGCCTCAGCGTCATAACCAGTGGTCGGGGAGCACACCTCGGTGTGTATGCGGGATGGAGTTTAGCCGCCTGGTGCCCATCCATGGGTAACCAAGGGCTTCAAGTAGTAGGCGCCCCTTCTGTTCGACAACCGGGTCGAGGGCATTAACCCGACGACGCTCGGTTGATCACTCTGTACTGCTGCCCTTCTCGTGAGGGGGAGGCTTATTTGCTGCGCAATCAGCTTTGATAACTTGCCCCACGTTCTTTGCTTGCGCTTCGCGCTCGCCTTAGATTAGTCTGCCGTGGTATATACCCAACTTAATTGGGGAGTAGTCATTCCTAGTACTCGTACTTCGTTTGTATTTACTGTGATCCAACCGGACTGCCAGCTGCACACCAGTATATAAACTGTTGAACAAAAAAAAAAAAAAAAAAAAACTGGTTCTATTAGCCCTCTATATCACACTGCTCATGAAGCTGTATGAGCTCCAGACCACTCATTTCAAGTCCACCCTCCTCTCCTTTGTTGATGATGGCACTATCCTTGTCCAATCCCCCTCTCTCGATTGTAACAACAAAGTCCTTAGGGACGCGTATGTGGTCATCTATGCGCTTTTCACCACCTTTGCCCTCATTCTTGAACATGACAAGTCTGAGCTCTTTCACTTCTCTCATGCACGCGACAAGTACAACCCACTGCTGGATCTGGGCTTCGCTCCCTACACTGGCAACACTCCCCTCACACCCAAGCTGTACTGGCGGTACCTTGGCTTCTATTTTGACTGCACGCTCTCGTTCAAGGAGCATGTGCGCTATTACTCCACCAAAGCGCTTACAACCGTCAAGGCCATGTGCATGCTTGGTTTCTCTACTCGTGGCTTGAATGCATGTCAGCAACGTCTTCTTTACAGGTCCTGTATCCTCCCCATTGTGACATACAGTCACCGCCTCTGGTTCTACAATGGTGCTCACAACAAGACACTCATGGCTGAACTTGTCAAAATGCAGCAAAAAGCTGCGCTCTGGATCACTGGTGTGTTTAGTACTGCTCCCACTGGCACTGTTGAAGCACTTGCTGCCCTCATCCCCATTCCACTCTACCTCAAATGCCTCACCAATTGTTCCACACTTCGTGTGAGCATGCTTGCAGACACCCACCTGCTTCGCTCTCTCATGAGCAAGCAGCACACTGGCTGAGATAATTGCTACTCCTGGTTCATTTGTGGCTGCTTGCGATGCAGCAGTACCATGGTATGATCACTTCCAGTCAGCAGTAGTGGCATTAGTGTATGCTGCGAACCCTCTGGGAACATGTGACCCAAGGACTGACCGTGTGTCATGTGAGCCATTGGCTGAAGAGCCATGGCTCACTTGCATCCTGTCAGGCAGAGTGACCTCTGTTGACGCAGAACTCTTTGTGATTTGTCTCGCTCTGTGCAAGGCTATCACCTTCCCCAGGTGCGAGCGGGTTTATCTCTTTTCCGACTGCATGCCCGCCATCAGGCTCACATTGGACTGCACTGAACATGGAGGCCAGGAACACAGCCTGGCCATCGTACGCGCCTTAGCGCAGGGAGCCAACCGCCGAGTACTCTTTGTATACACCCCCTCCCAGCTTCGCTGGGGTCCACAGGGGAAAGCTCACAAGGCTGTCAGGTCTCTCCCCAGTGTCCACGTCGGTACACAACCGCGCACGACACTCACCTGGCTCCGCGATTTTGCAGATCGCAAAGCACTCTCACTCTGGGACGCGCAGTTCTCAGATCAATCATACAGGGGCAAACAGTTTATGCCCCTGCACAACGTGCATGGCTGTCTCCTCAAGCCCACTACTAAGAAGGGTGGGTCTTGGCTACCAGTGTTTTTTTTTTTTTTTTTTTTTTGGTTCAACAATTTATATACCGGTGCACGACTGGCAGTCCGGTCGGTTCATAGTAAGTACAAACAAGCAGTAAACTACAGGAATGTCCACTCCCCAATTCAGTTGGGTATATACTACAGCAGGCACAAGGCAAGCAGTGTCGTAGGGCAAGATATCAAAGCCGATTGCGCAGCAATAAGGATGTGTCCCACCAAAGCAGGTGTCTGTTAAGCGTGGCGTTCTGTGTGTTGTTGGTGTTAACGCACCTCGACGCAGTTGCCGATCACGAAGCATGGGCGAGCCTGAGGGGGCGCCTACTGGCCAAAGCCCTTGAGTTACCTCACGGACGAACCGCGCAGGCAACGGGCAGCTAAACTCTAGTCCGCATACACACCGAAATGTGCTCCCCAACCACTGGTTATGACGCCGAAGCTTCCAGCATGCAAGGGCACTGTCGCTGGCATCCAGTTAAGGACTGCTTGGGTGACGAACCATTGTCTCAACCACACATGCTGTCGGGACCCCAACAAGCGTCCATCTTCAGCACATCATCCTACACCCATGTCCTCCTGAGGGCGGTCGGGGTGTATAGCAGAGAAGGAGAACGCGCAGGGGTGCGCGTTCAAGAATCGGTTTAGCTCCCAGGTGTCCCAGGGATAACCACAATGTGCCTTGAATTTCTTACAATGGCACAAGATGTGTGAGCGCCACCTGAAGCGTCCGCAGACGCACCATTGGCTACCAGTGTTCGAAGCAGGTCCCCTGTCTTTGACCGCCCGTGCGGTTCATTGTATAACAGGCCACACTCCCATTGGTGAATATTATCACCACATGCAATTCAATCTCCCAGCCCCCCAGTGCGTCTGCGGACGCTTCAGGTGGCGCTCACACATCTTGTGCCATTGTAAGAAATTCAAGGCACATTGTGGTTATCCCTGGGACACCTGGGAGCTAAACCGATTCTTGAACGCGCACCCCTGCGCGTTCTCCTTCTCTGCTATACACCCCGACCGCCCTCAGGAGGACATGGGTGTAGGATGATGTGCTGAAGATGGACGCTTGTTGGGGTCCCGACAGCATGTGTGGTTGAGACAATGGTTCGTCACCCAAGCAGTCCTTAACTGGATGCCAGCGACAGTGCCCTTGCATGCTGGAAGCTTCGGCGTCATAACCAGTGGTTGGGGAGCACATTTCGGTGTGTATGCGGACTAGAGTTTAGCTGCCCGTTGCCTGCGCGGTTCGTCCGTGAGGTAACTCAAGGGCTTTGGCCAGTAGGCGCCCCCTCAGGCTCGCCCATGCTTCGTGATCGGCAACTGCGTCGAGGTGCGTTAACACCAACAACACACAGAACGCCACGCTTAACAGACACCTGCTTTGGTGGGACACATCCTTATTGCTGCGCAATCGGCTTTGATATCTTGCCCTACGACACTGCTTGCCTTGTGCCTGCTGTAGTATATACCCAACTGAATTGGGGAGTGGACATTCCTGTAGTTTACTGCTCGTTTGTACTTACTATGAACTGACCGGACTGCCAGTCGCGCACCGGTATATAAATTGTTGAACCAAAAAAAAAAAGAAAAAAAGCAGCACACTGGCAAGGCACACCCTCACCCTTGAGCCATCTCAAAGGTGACTGGTGCCCAGAAGGCCAAAGTCCAGAGTGCAGTCATGGAGATCGACACCAACCTCCTCCAGCTTGATGAACCAATGCAGGGATTCCCTCCAGAGGCTTGTCCAGGCCACTGCTTGCTTGATCGTTTTAACAATCGCATCATCACCAGGAGCACCATACCAGGAACGAGTGCCGAAACGCGCCGCGATGAGTTGGACACCATCCTTGGCTGGGGAGATACCAGCCCCCACACTGTGTCAGCTATTGTGGATGCCTCTGTGCCTCCATCATGGCATCACCAGTCCACTGTTTTGGCGGTGTATTATCGCAATGGGTGGGAGTTCCACAGCTCCAAGAACGTTGCAGGCAAGTCTCTGGCCCAGTATGTGGAGCTCTTTGCCATTTGGTGTGCTATTTCCTTCGCCTCGCACCAGGAGGGGTGCACACACATTGTGGTATTCACTGATAGCTTGGGCATGGCCATGTGATCTGTAGATCCATCTGTTGGTCCTGGTCAGGTGCATGCCCTGGCCAACTGTCATCTGCTAGCTGAGTGGTTCTCCAGGAGCGAAGATCACTTGCTTACCTTTGTCCATGTGCCTTCAATGATTTGATGGGCACCTCACTACAAAGCTCACTGCATGGCATGTGAGCTCACTGTTGACTGGTGATTACCACTTTTATTAATAATTCAGGACAGTTGCCCTGTGGACAATAATACCACTTGCCCTGTAATTTATGAAATGATGAGTGCCCTGTTTTTTATGATAATGCCTCAGGTAACTTTAGTGTGCGATTTCATAGATATTATCATAATTGTCAGGCTGATTTTCATAGCAACATTTTATATGCTGTAGACATTTTCATGCTGCCCTTGTGATGTTCATGCAATATTATTATCGTTTTCATGATTATGCCTGATATTTTCATGATTGGTAGGGCAATATTATCATGGATTTCATGATTACTAGGGCGATATTCTTCTTGATTTCATAGATTCCCTTGATCTTATCAGTGCATTTTCTTATCAAATCAGGGCAATTCTAAATATAGAATTGCCATAATATGACATCATTAGATCAGATCACTATTATCTCCGCTTTTTTTGGACCCTTATCTCATCCATCAATTACATCAAATCAGGGCTCTGCCCCTGTTGCACCCATTATTTCTAGCATTTATTACACCGCTTTTCTGGCCACTTTATATGGACATATATATACCATTAGAAAGTTAAAATTGCCTACTATTTGATTCTGAATTTTATTCAATTTAATTCCTGCAGGGGAGCAGCCAATTCAGCTCCGCTTCTTCCCATCAATTTAGCCCCTATTCATTTATGCTACTATTCCTGCTGCATTTGCACCGCTTTTTTGGCACTTTTTCTGGTGCACATATATACCATTAGAAAGCCCTAATTGTCTAGTTTAAGAATATGCCCTCAGTTTTACAATAGCCCCACTAGGGGCTGCACTATTTAGCTGCGCTTTTTGGGTATTTAATTAGCCCCTATTTTGAATCAGCATTATTCCTGCTCCATTTTGCACCACTTTGGTGCAATTATATATGGACATATATATATCACCAGAAAGCTACAAATGCCTAGATTAAGAATCTGAAATCAGAATATAAATGTTGTGTCTAGGGAGGGAGCAATTGCATTTCGCATTTGGGCATTAGAGCGTGGGAACACCCTTGATCACCTCTTCTCCTCATCCCCCCACCGCTTTTTTGCCCTCATTTCTCCACATCCACTCTACCCCTCAGCCTATAATTTGGCATGGAGGTGTATATATACTATCAAATAGTGGGTGCAAGCTTACAGGACACTGGCATCCGTATATATGCATAAATACACTATATACATCTGGTATGGATCATGTTGCTCCAAAAGCGGAGCCAAAGCATAGTATTTGATTCATTAGAACGCAACCAAAGCATCAGGTATTATATCATGAGATGTGTATACATGTTTCATGCATCAGAAATCAATATTTAGCCCTCCACTACATGCAAACTAGCTTAAATCATCATCTCATTATACCCTTTGTTTCTAGACCAATATCATTTGCATTTCTTAACCAATTTTCAAGATCAAAGATCTTCTAAACCGCAGTTGTAAACACCTTTCAAATGTGTGCTTCATCATAGAAATCTGATCTCTCCTCATGGAGATATAGCATAATTAATATCCACCATGAATCACAGATAGTCTGGAGGAGGTGTTGAGACTCTAGTATGGTGGTATCATTGTCTGTGTGCCAATATACACTTGAAATGTGTTTAGAATTGATATATCTTCAATTTAAAATTTTTTTGAAAGAGATTGGTCAAGTGTAGCTCATAGAACGAGAGAAACAGTTAAAGAGAATACTAGTTGTTGTCAGTTCATTGAGCATACACACTACATCAAACTGCATTCCAGCACCCATTTGTGTCTCCTACCTTCCACACTCACTCAAATATTCTCAAACCTTTTGAAAACATCAATAACAGTGTATACCCTTGTCTCCACAAGGTCTGATTAAATTATTTCAATGCAGATCTTGTATAAATGGCTTATCAGCATCATTTTTGAAAAGTGCTCAGAATTTGCTGTGAGTACCCTTGTTTTGTAGGTATTCTTGAGGCGACTTTAGAACATTTTTCATCACTATGAAGCGGTCAGAAATGGTAGAGATATACCCAATATAGTATTTTGGGAACCTGTGAGACAGCATATGGCTGTTTCTATATGATCTAGAACTGTGAACACATGATATGTGGCACAGAACAACATATATCCATGGCTTTATCCTGGACAAAATGCGAGTTATTGAGGACTATTGGGTCCTCTTTTGGCAGAATTAGCAGCAAAAACAGACTAAATGCAGAATAGCTGCATTCATAGGGGTCTCCTTGGGTTCCTACTGCATAGGCTGTTTATAATACATAACATACACCTCCATGCCAAATTATAGGCCAAGGGGTGGAGTGGATGTGGAGAAATGGAGGCAGAAACGCGGTGGGAGGAGGAGGAGAAGAGGTGATCAAGGGTGTTCCCACGCTCTAATGCCCAAATGCGAAATGCAATTGCTCCCTCCCTAGACACAACATTTATATTCTGATTTCAGATTCTTAATCTAGGCATTTGTAGCTTTCTGGTGATATATATATGTCCATATATAATTGCACCAAAGTGGTGCAAAATGGAGCAGGAATAATGCTGATTCAAAATAGGGGCTAATTAAATACCCAAAAAGCGCAGCTAAATAGTGCAGCCCCTAGTGGGGCTATTGTAAAACTGAGGGCATATTCTTAAACTAGACAATTAGGGCTTTCTAATGGTATATATGTGCACCAGAAAAAGTGCCAAAAAAGCGGTGCAAATGCAGCAGGAATAGTAGCATAAATGAATAGGGGCTAAATTGATGGGAAGAAGCGGAGCTGAATTGGCTGCTCCCCTGCAGGAATTAAATTGAATAAAATTCAGAATCAAATAGTAGGCAATTTTAACTTTCTAATGGTATATATATGTCCATATAAAGTGGCCAGAAAAGCGGTGTAATAAATGCTAGAAATAATGGGTGCAACAGGGGCAGAGCCCTGATTTGATGTAATTGATGGATGAGATAAGGGTCCAAAAAAAGCGGAGATAATAGTGATCTGATCTAATGATGTCATATTATGGCAATTCTATATTTAGAATTGCCCTGATTTGATAAGAAAATGCACTGATAAGATCAAGGGAATCTATGAAATCAAGAAGAATATCGCCCTAGTAATCATGAAATCCATGATAATATTGCCCTACCAATCATGAAAATATCAGGCATAATCATGAAAACGATAATAATATTGCATGAACATCACAAGGGCAGCATGAAAATGTCTACAGCATATAAAATGTTGCTATGAAAATCAGCCTGACAATTATGATAATATCTATGAAATCGCACACTAAAGTTACCTGAGGCATTATCATAAAAAACAGGGCACTCATCATTTCATAAATTACAGGGCAAGTGGTATTATTGTCCACAGGGCAACTGTCCTGAATTATTAATAAAAAGTGGTAGCCACTAGTGCACTGTCTCTGTTGGTCGCAAAGTCAACACTACGCTCTCCTGGCTTCGTCGCGAGGCTGATGCTAGGTGCGAAGGGGCATGGACTTGTCAGTTCATGGCTCCACAAGTGCGAGGGCATCACTTCTTGGTGCTCAAGTCCCTCAAGGACATCGAAATCACTCCAACTGCTGCAAAGTCCGGCCAATGGATCCCTCAAATCGACGAGTCTCCTACTTTAACGGCTAGCGCTGTGCGTTGCATCACCAACCACACTCCGATGGGCTCATATTATGCATGCTTCAAACCTCTTGAACCCACAGCCTGCCCCTGCGGCTCACCATGCATGGACCGACTCCACATTCTTGCCTGTTGTCGATTGTTCAAAGGCAAATCTGTTCCATCAACTCTTGTTGGGTTGGTGCGCTTCCTCAAGGATAACCCTGCCACGTTCTCCTTCACCAAGCCTCACAATCATGCTGGGTATGTGTAAGGGATAGGAATGCCCAGAAGCCAAGTTGATAATCGAGTGAGGAATCATCCTGATCCCCACTGGCCTATATACTACATCGGATAAACTATCTACCGGTATGCTGTGCGCTAAATCTAAGAATAGGCTAAGGCTATGCGATATCAAATGATGGTGACGAAACAATCAGGAAAGGAGGCTGCGCACTACGACAGGGGTATCAATGATGCAACGGGCGGCTGTACAGTGATCTAGAGATGATGACCAGGCTGTGCACCGTAACCGCGCTAGGGTGGGGGTTCTGTGACAGATCCCCTGACACTATCTCCCCATCTAGATTTGCTGCCCCAGCAAATCCCTTAGCTTCCACATCTACCGCCTCGTCCACTGCGCTCCCGGAAAACCACACCGCGACCACCCCTTGAAGGAGCAGTGGGGGGGATAGGGTTCCCAAGAGTGGGCGCAAGTGCTGAGAAGTGGGCTCTCATCGCATCAATGCTCATCGGCGAGCCAGGCGAGAGTGCCGGGGTAGGGTTGGCGGTCTGCATCACGGCTGTAGGCGCGATGGGAGTGTTGGGCTGGTTCACAGGTGTCGTCGAAGCTGATCGAGCACCTGGGGTAGCCACCGGTGAAGGTGGGGCGGCCGTGTTCATGACGATGGAGGGGACGACCGGAGTAGAGCCTGGAGCAGGGGTAGGAGTTGCCGACGGTGCTGCAGGGGTTAGAGCGGCGGACTGAGGAATTGATGGTGGCGAGGGGGGCTGAGTGGCCGGAGCAGCCTGAACAATGGGAACAGGGGCTTCACGGAACTTCCCAGCGGTTGGCCTCCCACTGGCATCACGAGCAGGACCCGGAGCATCCCGCTGCCTAGGGGCGCGGACTCGGCGACGAGCGAGCCGCTTGCCCAATACAACAAGGGCATTACCAACTTGAGAGTCGGTACCACGAATAGAGACGTGGCGGGCACCAGCTGATCCGTCCTTTACCTCAAAGGCTCGGATGTGCGCACCAGATAAGTCATGGATCTGTTTAAGACCCCTTCCACCTCGCCCAACCAGGTGCGCTGCCATCGCGTCGGGTACAATGACAGTGAGCAACTGCTGATCGGGTTTGTCGTCCTTCTGAGGGTAGGTGCCCGACATATGAAGGTGGGTGGGAATAGTGCCTTGTGGGGGAGTAGGAGCCGGTGGGGCGGGAGGCTCAGCCTTCTTCCGCTGACGGCGAGAGGGTTGGGTAGGTGCGATAGCTGCAATAGTCTGTTGGGTAGAGAGCTGGTTGGTGACGGAGCGAAGCTCCTCCTGGAGCAGCCTCATCCGCTCATAGAGTTGGTCGAACTGTTCAGTGACGAATTCTTCCAAGGACATCTCTGGTGTAGTAGACATTGGGAGCAGGGTGTGGGCGAAGGGTAGGGCTTGTAGGATGAGGAGTAGATGGTGTGCAGTGAGCTAGGGAGGTGCAGACTGCTGTAGAGACTCGATTATGATGTAAGGGATAGGAATGCCCAGAAGCCAAGTTGATAATCGAGTGAGGAATCATCCTGATCCCCACTGGCCTATATACTACATCGGATAAACTATCTACCAGTATGCTGTGCGCTAAATCTAAGAATAGGCTAAGGCTATGCGATATCAAATGATGGTGACGAAACAATCAGGAAAGGAGGCTGCGCACTACGACAGGGGTATCAATGATGCAACGGGCGGCTGTACAGTGATCTAGAGATGATGACCAGGCTGTGCACCGTAACCGCGCTAGGGTGGGGGTTCTGTGACAGATCCCCTGACAGTATGGCTGAGTGGATGGAGGGCATTGGGTTATCATCCTCTGGCACTCCCCAACACTGTGCTTCGGCATGTGCCCTAGCAAGTTGTTCTGGATGTAGATGTTTACTGTGATTCAACACATACGTCTTTGGCAGGCACCCCTCTCCCTTTGGTTTCTTTTACCACCATTCCTCTGCAATGCCGCTTTGTGGCACTGCCCCTGTTCTGGATTTAGGCTAGCTATGCTTCATAACCATTGCCCTTAGGTCCCCTTCTGAGCTTGGGGCAGCTCTTGAGCCCCCTTCATTTCTTGATATGTGGAGTATTTAGTAGGAGTTGGTGTATATGTAGTTTATCTCATGTATATTAGCGATAATCACAACTGGACTGCTAACAAGCCCTGGTATATAAATTGTTGATTTCAAAAAAAATCAAAAAATCAAAAAAAAAAAAAAGACCTGGTATGTTAGGGCATATACTAAGGTGAGTAGCTGTCATGGCTCTGCTCCCACTCACTCACACAATTGTTCTTAGAAATGATTCAAACCAAATCTAAGGACATCAGTGTATTCTCTCAGAATGTTTGTAAAAATTATGAACATATCAATTTATTGCTGGACTGTATGCAGACTGTGTACAATCTTCTGTTCATACAAGAGCTCTCTTGGTGTGTAATCTGCATGGCCCTGTTGACCTCAAACAAAGATGGCAAGGCTGTGGAAGGACCACCTGTCAGGGGATCTCCTGCTACCTCCTATTCCTTTCCTTATCATTGTCTCTCTTGTCTCTCCTTCCCCCTATTTCCCTTTGCTCTGTTTCATTATCTGGACATACCATGGACTCATATATATTATATTACACTCTCCTTTAGTTGTCACTCATTTGTTATTCACTTGTTTCCACTGTTACATAGTCATTCCTTTGTATTTCCCTTTGTTTATTCCCAAAGGCATTGTTTAGCATCAAGGCTGATGCCAATGCTAGCTCATCACTTAAATAGCTGTTCCACCTGGGTTTGATCCTTTACCTCTTTCTCTTTGGATCTCCCCCAGGTGAGCCTACTTCCTGTATTTATGTAGAGCTGATATATATCTTTGGATCTCCTCCAGGACTTGTGTGTGTCTGAGGTGCCCTTACAGTAGAAAGAGGTCACCTTGGAGACTGAGACTGCATACAGTCTGTTACATCCTCTGTTCTGCTTCTTCTGTTCAGCTGCATTATAGACTCTGTGCTTTCTCCCTCTCCTCTCTTCTCCCTGTCTGGCAACCATGGATCTCCATACTTCACCACCTCCAGCTGCTTCTGTCTCTCTGTCTCAGTTGCCTTCCCTGGAAGACCAGGTATCCTCCATGCTTGCTCAGCAGGAATCCCAACAGGTAGCTATCTCCCACTTGAGGTCTTCTGTTCTTTCCTTGCTTCATTATTTTTCTTCTACCTTTAATCCTCCTTCCCTTTCCCTTTCTCTTTTTTCTCCCTCCCCTTCTTCCTCTCCTGTTTCTTCTACTTTTCCCCTACACTCTTTAAACCATGGAACTGTAGACAGAAACTTTTCCCCTTCTTCTTCTTTCCCTTTACCTAGTGTAAACATGGAACAATCTTCACCTTCTCCTCACCCTCTTTCTTCTTCTTCTCATTTTATTAGTGTATCTATGGAACATTCTTCTTCTTCTTCTTCTTCTTCTAGTAGTAGTTTTCCTCTTCCCCCTACTCCTATTCAGTCATCCAATAGAGTGGATCCTCCCCTCCCCACTGTCTCTTCTGGTTGCCCCAGTGGAATAGTGTCTTCCCCTCTCCTCACTGCCTCTTCTGGTTATCCTAGTGGAGTAGTGCATCCTTCTGCTCCTTCTTCTCATCTTCAAGGGACACCTTTGATGATTGCAGAAAAGGTTAGGCCAGCTCCTTCTTCCCAGTATGATGGTGATCGTCTCAAGGGCAAAGCCTTCTACAACTCTCTCATGGGTTACTTCAGACTTTGTCCAAATCTCTTTCCTGACGAGTCTACCATGATTAGTTGGGCCCTCACATTCATGTCTGCTGGTCGAGCTGCTCTATGGTCCTGCAGGATCTTTGAGCTCATTGAGGAAGGTTCCTCTCCTTATGCAACTTGGGACCACTTTGCTGAAGACTTTCGCAAAGAGTTCTTCCCCTTGTGTGAGCAGAAAACTGCTGCCCTCATCTTGGAAGGTACCTCCTACTTCCAAGGAGATCGTTCTGTTGACGATTATGTCGACTCCTTCTGTGACCTTGTTGCTGAAGCTGGCTACTCTGACCCCTCCTACATTGTGGTCAAGTTTCGCTGTGGCCTCCACCCCTCCATCACTGATCATCTCAGTGAACGGGTAGCTTCACATCCAGCTCATAACAATCCCTTTGGCTGGTTTGAATTGGCCCACCTTGTTGCTCTCAACTTGGCTGCTAATGACACCTTCCATCTGCAGCCTCCTCCTGTGCCTAGCCCACTCTCTTCCTTTCCTCCTTCCTTCTCACATTTCCTTGACCCCTCCCCTAGTCCTTTGTCTATTCACACTACTCATGCCCCCTTACAAAAGCCTGTGACAAGTGAAGTCTCTGTGCAAACGCCTGCACAAACTCCATCTCCACCTTGTCCTAAAGTCATCCTTGACTCTCGTAATCGGTATGCTCCTCTGGTTGATGAGACTCCATCTCTCCCAGATGAAGACAAGGTTCCCTCCTCTCCATCCTCCTTCCACAATCCTTCTGCCCTGCCCCACCTACCTCATCACTCCAAATGGGAATGTTGTCGCCTTCCTTCCTTGTGCACCATCTCTTCTCTTGCACATGGACCTACCTCCCTTCATCTGAAGGTTGAGATAGAGACCACCGACTCCCATGAAGCTCAATCTGTTAAGGCCTTGCTTGACACTGGTGCTACTGGTCTGTTCATTGATCGAGAGTATGTCAAGTCCAACCGAATTGCCACCAGGAAGCTCAGCCACCCCATCCCTGTTCATAATGTGGATGGAACACTCAATGAGTCTGGTTCAATTACTGAGGTGGTTGACTTGATCCTCCAGTACAATAGCCACACAGAACACGCACTCTTCTGGGTCACCGGCTTAGGGAAGCAGAAGCTGATCATTGGATATACTTGGTTCAGGGATCACAATCCTGAAGTCAATTGGGAAACTGGAGAAGTCAAGATGTCTCGTTGCAAGCCTAGCAGTTGATGCTTTGGTTGCAAGAAGGAACTCAATGAGGAAAAGAAGGCTGCTTGTAAGGAAGAAGCCAAGGTGAATGCCTGCCACTCTGGTCCTGCCCCCTCTCTCACCCCTGAAGATTCTGATGATCTTGAGCCCTCTGATCTGCCATTTGATCTTGAGGAAGGTGATTGTGTCTGGGTTTCTGGCTTACTCCCTGAGGAAGCTGAAGAGCATATCAATGCTACTTCAACCATCAGTCAATGCCTGGCTGAAGGTTTCTTGCATAACTCTGCTCCTCAACCAGAACAGACCACTCTCCCTTCCTCATCTCATGGTCCAGTCCCTGACTATCAGAGTCTCTTCCATTATGTCTTCTCTGAAGCTGAGTTTCTTAAGCTTCCTGAGAGAATACCTTGGGATCATGCAATTGAGCTCATTCCTGGAGCTCAACCCAAGGGATGCAAGGTTTACCCATTAAACCTGCAGAACGTGAAGAGGCTGAGCACTTCCTTGCTGAGAATGAGGCTCAGGGAAAGATTCACCACTCCAAGTCCCCCATGGCATCACCAGTCTTCTTTGTGAAGAAAAAGGATGGCTCCCTTCGTCTGGTCCAGGACTATTGCATGCTCAATGATATGACTGTGAAGAACAAGTACCCTCTCCCTCTCATCTCTGACCTTATCAACCAACTTCGTGGTGCACGCTACTTCACCAAGCTTGACATTCGTTGGGGTTTCAACAATGTCCGCATCAAAGAAGGAGATGAGTGGAAGGCTGCTTTTCGCACTCACAGAGGTCTCTTCGAACCTCTTGTCATGTTCTTTGGTCTCACCAACAGTCCTGCCACCTTCCAAACCATGATGAACGAGATCTTCCAAGACATGATCTCTGAAGGTGTGGTTGTGGTATATCTGGATGACATCCTGATCTTCACCAAGGATATTCCTGAGCATCGAGAGGTCACTCATAGGGTCCTGAAGCGTCTAGAGGAACATGGTCTCTGCCTCCGCCTGGAGAAATGCAAGTTTGAGAAGACACACATTGAGTACCTTGGGCTTATTGTTGCTGAGAACCAAGTCAAGATGGATCCTGTCAAAGTTGCTGGAGTTGCTCAATGGCCCACCCCCACCAATAGGAAAGAAGTCCAATCTTTCCTGGGCTTTGCCAACTTCTATTGGCGGTTCATCAAGGACTTCTCTCACCATGCACATCCCCTCTTCGACCTCACCAAGAGCTCCACTGAGTTCTCCTGGTCTCCTGCTGCTGCTACTGCCTTCCAGTCCATCAAGGATGCTGTCACCTCCTCCCCTGTCCTTGCTGCTCCCAATGATGATCTTCCTTTCCAGCTTGAAGCTGACTCTTCAGACTTTGCCACTGGTGCTGTACTCTCTCAACAGTCTCCAGAAGATGGAAAGTGGCATCCCATTGCTTTCTTCTCCAAGTCACTCTCTCCTGTCGAAAGGAACTATGAGATTCATGACAAGGAAATGCTTGCAATCATTCGAGCCTTGCAGGAATGGAGACACTTCCTTGAAGGTGCCTGCCACAAGTTTGAGATCTGGACTGACCACAAGAACTTGGAATACTTCATGTTGTCTCAGAACCTCAACCGCAGGCAAGCCTGCTGGTCTCTCACTCTGGCACACTTTGACTTTGTCATGGAGCACAAGGCAGGAGCTACTATGGGAAAAGCAGATGCCCTCTCACATCAGTCTGACCATGGTTCTTGTGAATGTGACAACCAGAACATCACCCTCCTCACCCCAGGGATGTTTGCAGTTCATGCACTAGAAGGTCTGGAATTTGTTGGACAGGAACACTCTCTGGTTTGTGAGATCCGTCAACATTCCAAGGAGGCCTCTGATCTTGAGAACACTGTGGCCAAGGCAGTCAAGGCACTCAGAAAGACTGGATCTCAGTCTCTTCGCTCCTCAGAGTGGGATGAAGCTGATGGTCTTATCTACTTCTGTGGAAAGCTCTATGTTCCACCAGGTGGTGATCTTCATCACTGCATTGTGGCTCTCTGTCATGACTCCACTCTTGCTGGACACCCTGGATGTTGGAAGACCTTGGAGCTTGTGTCTAGAAACTACTGATGGCCATGCATGTCTAAGTTCATAGGACTCTACACCAGCACCTGTGACATGTGTCTTAGGACCAAGACCATCAGGCAGCAACCCCTTGGAGAGCTTGAGCCCCTTGCTGTTCCTGACCGCCATTGGGACCATATCAGTGTGGACTTCATTGTCGAGCTCCCTGAGTCCAATGGTTATGATGCCATCATGGTTGTTGTTGACTCCCTTTCCAAACACGCCCACTTCACTGCTACCACTACCACTGTCTCTGCCCTAGGCACTGCCCGCATGTATCGTGACCATATCTGGAAACTCCATGGCATTCCATCCAAGGTAGTCTCTGATCGTGGTCCACAGTTCATTGCAGAGTTCACTACTGAACTCTACAGGCTGCTTGGGATTGAGCCAGCTCATAGCACTGCCTGTCACCCTCAAACTGATGGGCAGACTGAGCATGTCAACCAGGAGTTGGAACAATACCTCAGGCTCTACATCTCTGAGCGACAGGATGACTGGTATGACATCCTTTCCATGGCTGAGTTTACCTACAACAACCATGTCCACTCCTCCACCCAGCAGACTCCCTTCCTTCTAGACTCTGGTCAGCATCCTCGCATGGGCTTTGAACCTCTTCCTCTCTCTCAGATGGAGACTGTGAATGAGTTCACTGATAGGATGAAGACTGCTCTTGAGGAAGCTCGTGCTGCCTTAGCAGCTGCTAAGGAGGACATGGCTAGGTACTACAACTGGTGTTGCACCAAGGCTCCTGAGATCAAGCCTGGAGATTGTGTCTACCTTGATGCCTCAGACATCCAAACCACTTGGCCATCCAAGAAGCTCTCCCACAAGCAAGTTGGTCCTTACCCAGTCATTTCTAGTGTTGGAAAGAATGCCTACCATCTTCAGCTTCCTAAATCGCTCTTCTGTATCCATCCAGTCTTCCATGTTGTCAGACTCACTCCTGCTCCTTATGACCCCATCTCTGGTTGAAGAGCCAAGCTACCCCCACCTCCAGTGCTTGTTGACAATGTTGAAGAGTTTGTTGTAGAGAAGATTTTGAACAGCAAGTTCATCAGAGGCAAACTTTGATACCTGATCAAATGGGAAGGATACGATGCTGGTTGGAATTCTTGGGAACCAGCTGGCAATGTCCATGCTCCTGACCTCATCATTATCTGGACATACCATGGACTCATATATATTATATTACACTCTCCTTTAGTTGTCACTCATTTGTTATTCACTTGTTTCCACTGTTTCATAGTCATTCCTTTGTGTTTCCCTTTGATTATTCCCAAAGGCATTGTTTGGCATCAAGGCTGATGCCAATGCCAGCTCATCACTTAAATAGCTGTTCCACCTGGGTTTGATCCTTTACCTCTTTCTCTTTGGATCTCCCCTAGGTGAGTATACTTCCTGTATTTATGTAGAGCTTATATATATCTTTGGATCTCCCCTAGGACTTGTGTGTGTCTGAGGTGCCCTTACAGATACTTTTCAAAAAAATCATACTCTTCATTTGTGAGATATTTTGCTTCTGTTTTTGGTTCTGCCCCACATCAGCTTGACCATAAATTATATTTTAGCACAAATGTCATAATTTTGCCCCAGACACATTGAATTCATCAGAACATCCACCCCAAATACAGATTTGTGCCTTTCATAACCCACCTTGGGAGCCAAGTTGGTCAGTGCAGACCAACATCTGAGCCAATTTGGAAGGTTCCCACACTCTTAATGTGTGGATCAAGCCCTGTTTGGTACTAATTTTTTTGCCTCAAAAACATGTCCACCCCCCAAAATGCTATGGAAAAACTTTGGAATGGTGTTTTTGGACATATTTTTGAAATCTGAGTTTGCTCACAAAAAATTAGAATATTCATACTCTTGGTTCCCAAACTATGATAATTTCAAGCTTTGCTTGTCCATGACTATAGGGATCCTGCAGATTTTATGATGTTACAAATTGTGAACTTCTACATTTGACTTGTCCTCCAGTTTCTAGTTAGATCTTTAATGGGATAAGCTAGAGTTTTGAATAATTTTAATCAACAAGTTGTGGGGTTAGTCATGTCTAGCACTAACCTTTGGATTTTCTTTATTGACCAAGGAAAGCAAAATGTGGCTGGTCACACATGCTGGTGGCAGATACTGGACTTTCCTTATTAGGAAAGTTGGCCAATGTGCATTGTGATTCTGACCTTTGCCTGCATGCAAATGGCTTTTGACATGTGTACATGCTGCCTCACTAAGCAAATATAATATGTATACATTTCTCAAAAAACTGAAAAGTTCTAAGCACTATTAGAGACAATATTCATGATCTACCATGTTTAAACCAGAGAGATACTGACTGACTTATTGGGCACAAACCATGGCCCTTGTAGTTAATGGTAGAGGCTAAGGGTATACTAAAAATACCCAATATAATATTCTGAGGGCTACCTTTTGCCCCAGGTCATATGAATTGTGTAATTCATTTTCAGGGATTTTTAATATTTTAAGGGATTCTGGCCCCAGATATTTAAATTAGCTGATTTCAAAGCACTAGGCTGCTTGCTGATATACATGCCAACATATGCAATGCACATGACAACCTTCTTCTTGCAAAAATATCTCAAACCTACCATGCAAACAAATCCTGTGCACCAGACTTCCCTTATAAAATTGACAATTTGGTCCTGCTATGAACTATCAACTGATGCTATGAACAAACAAAAAATGATGCTGCTAAAACACCCAAGTTTGTTGGTCAGTTCAAAGGTCCTTACCGAATTCTCGAAGCAAACCCTTCTAAATCTACTGTCACTCTCACACTACCCCCTGGTGACAACACTTAACCAGTTTTCCATACCAGCCTGGTGAAACCCTACTGTCCGAATGACAACCTCCAATTCCTGGATAGAGCTTGTTCTACCAACATCCCAGACCCCATGATTGTAGATGGAGAAGTCGAACATTTCATGGATGCAATTTTAGATCATAGGATCTACTGCAAAAAGCTGCAATTTTTCATCTCATGGCAAGGCTTCAACCCCATGCACAACCAATGGATGGACTTTGATGACCTCTTAGAAAATGCTGTGGTCACTAACTAATATTAATACAATAAAAATAAAGGAAATGATTATTATATTTAAATATATAAGTATGTAAAATAAAATAAAATATAATCTGCCTAATAAAACATTAATTATTAGTTTTTTTAACTTCACAGGACTTGAATACCTTTTTTTGTACAAAATTACATAAACTTAGCACTGGGTACATAGTCCTTGACTAGGGAAAAGGTAGTAGTGGCACAAATGACTAGACTATCATAGGTAAATAATAATATTAAATATCTTTTTTTAAGTAACATTTGTATTTATAAATGAAACACATTCATATTAATTTGAAAATTTCCCTTGTCCAGATAAGTATGGAAACCTGGACTGGCATGCTTCAAATTCTGTGGCCAAACACTTGAAGCTGGTGATGCCAATGATGGCTTGGCCTCTCTGGTGTCCCTTGATGATCAAGGACCTGAGAGACTCAGCTCTTGAATCCTGTTGTGGTAGATAGCATCCTACAAGAAATATTATCAATTATGGACATGATTGTGTGTACACAATGCATCCAGCATGTTTTATAAAGTTCTGGTTGATATCTCACTGGTAATTGAATGAATTATTATCAGTGCATCAATTGTGCACACTCTTGATAACCATGGGAAAGGTGATTTAGGACAGTGGTTTTGTTGTGTATCTTAGTTATCCAGCAGGTGATCTTTACCCAAGCCAAAAGTAAGTTGATTTTGGAGTAAGGGCGCTAAATGCATCCACTATGTACTGAAAATAAGATCACTGAGGTCATGTAAAGTCCAAATATATAAGTGTGTCCAAATGCTGAGCACATTCTGTGGCTGTGCAAGGCCTTGCTTAATGCAGCGCATGAGCAATATTGCAATGTCAATATTAAATGGCATGACTGTTGTAGTACAATAAATTATATATTCTGAGGTATATTGAATGCATACATATGTACATGATAGTAGTAATTATAGATGCCCAAGTTGATGTGCACAGAAATGGGGCTTTGTTCATTTCTGGTTTACTCATGACCATTAAGATCTTAAGCACAATGACAAAGCTTCAGAGCCAGAATCTGTTCGAGCAAAAGCAAACTGTAAAATTTAATTTATTGTGATATGAGGCTACAATCATCCAATATTGACTTTGCAATACTTGCAATATCAAAAGTGCTCAGTTCTTATGAGCCTGATCAGGTAGGCTCAAGCACAGCCCCAGAGCTCCCATGTTCATGGTCTTAGATGATAACAGTGATCATGTTTATAGTATTAAACCAATTAAATAAACCCTTATAATTGAATTGTGCTAAGATTATAGCTTGGGTGCACGTCCCTGCAGGCTAATTACAGTGCCTTGCATTGCGATTTGCAGTCCAAATTTCACAAAAAGTGTTTGGTTGAGTTTGGTTGTGACTAGTCGTCACACATTGCACCCAGTGCAAACTGGGCGTGCAGGTTGATCAGAGCCACCATCCTCCCTGCACCATTCTGCGACTTTATTCCCCCAATGGCGACACTAGCCTTGTTTCATGGCGAATAGCAGACATTCTACTATGTCTGTCCCTTCACCTCCATTTTTAAAATTGTCATAGCATGTTGGGGTCGAGCAAGGGTTGGATTTGGTGCGCAATGATTGGCTATCTCATTTTTGCCGAGGCCCAGAACGACTGGCTTCATCATCTCTGCCAACATTCACTGTGATAGGGCTGAGCTTGAAGGTATGTTTTCTCCCGTTTTGAGCTCAGAATTCACCCGATTTGCTGACTGCCCTGCCTGTTTAGCAGCCTTTGAGTTTGCAGTTTGGGGATGTAGCAGGTTCATGAAGAGGAATGGGCTATAAAAAGGTGCGTAGGTCTCAGCAATACGTCCCCAGCTTCTTACAGAACACCATGTCAACCCCACAGCACAATACCAGCAACGAGAACAACGGTCCTGCTACTCCAAGCACTCCCAACTTTCCGCTTGACCCTCGTCATCCATCTGAGGCCTGGTTGAATAACCCAGGGTGGATGGGTATGTATTTTTCGTAACTTTCTGCCAAGTCATTGACTGACGCACTACCATTCAGATGGGGGTCATGATCCCCCAATCCTGTACTTTTCACATGATCAAATCAATGCAGCACTCGTTGCAGCAGGTCGTCCCCCTCGTCCGTATCCAACCATCAATACAGTGGCGCAAGTCCAGTACGACATGCAGTCCGCTTGTGTCTCTCCATCCCCAGCTCCTGCCAATCCTCTCCCACCAGGCCTTCCAGTTACTCCTGTCCTCACCAACATCACCAATTCACACTACCGCACTCGCACTGAACTCGTTGAAGGTAAGTTCTATCTTTGTCTCTGTTTTTGTATACTCAAATATTTTTTCTAGGTCATCATGTCAACGTAACACTCTTTTTCACTCCGCCCCAACCACCTCTTTCTGGTCGCAACAAGGCTATCCTGAAGAAGTTGAAGATCACCAAAATGGACACTGTGCATATGACCTCAATTTCTCGTGTTGATTTCATCAAGTCTATCCTCAAGATACATGGTCTTGACGAGACCTTCAGTCCAGGTATGCATTCTGGTCCAGATTTCAAGCTCTAGTGGACAGGTGCAAGGTAAATAATTCATCTGCTCATTCCAATGTTGGCTAACAAGCTATTTTTATTATAGTGGTGGAAAAAGTGGTGCACCATCCATCCAGAATGATCATCAGTTCAGTGTTGCACTTGAGGCTCTCCTCAAGAAAGACCCAAAGAGAGTTCAGGTTGGGGTTGAGATTGACGTGGATGACATGGAGGGTTATCATATCAAGCAAGTGGTAGGTTTTTCGGGATGTTCTAAATATACAATGACTCATTTGATGCCTCGTAATGTAGCTTCCTCCTGGCGTTGCGGAAAATCAAGGTGGAGCAGAGGAAGAACTTGTGTATGGTACTCGAGTGCGTATTTATATATCTTTTTTTGCTTTGCCCTCATGTTTTTTAGGTGCCGCAGGTAGAGTCGTACAATGATGCTTCGCAGCTCCATGGCCGCTTCGTTCTTGAGCTCAAGAAGAAGTGGCCATGCCAGCAACATCTTGGTGAGCATGGGCAACAGGCCTATTGCTACGTCAATCCAGCTGGGAAGCATATCATGCTGAACCTGCTTCGTCTAAAGATATGGGCAGCAGCTTTGGTAAGTCAGCTTTACTTTTGATATGTTCTTTGCTCATCACATTCATGATTCAAGGCTGCTGCTGATGCAACCAAGCATGAGCCACCAAATTTTGCTGCATTTGATGGTGCTCATGATGGTAGTGCTGGCAGACCCCTTCCTCATGGGCGTACTGGTCCCCACCCTGCGAGTGCACCACTTCAATCAGATCCTGGACGTGATGCTATGGCAATGTTGATGACTGCCCTTCTCCCTGTCATAACAGGCTTTGCATCCTCTCGCTCTCATAAGCGCTCCCACTCTACATCTTCACCTCCATCCACACCCAAGCATGTCAAGCGCACTCAAGTGTCTGATTCCCCCATTCCAGAACCAGAGTTTGAGCTCTGTGAATGTCTGCGAGACTTCGCTGAGTTGGAAGGCATTGACTGGACCTCTTTCGAGATCGAGATGAGGATGGAGGAATACACACCTGACATCATTCCTTTTGTGAGTGATGTTGAGCTTTGTCGTATTACTGGTGCCTCCAATTGAAGGCCAAGAGATTTTGCAAGGAGTGGTATGCCTGTCTTGAGAAAAAGCGCCGCTCACATTTCTGATTTGAAATTATCATCTCCCTTTCCACTTGCCTTGCTTATTTTTATCTGTATATATCATCTTTTTTCATCAATTAATATCTGTGTAGACATTTTTATACCAGTACATACTTGTCTATACATTGATAATGTCTGCTTCGAATGAATAACCACAATTCTGAATCCACCCCTTAGCCATTTCAGGAGTCAGCACGTCAATAGCTTGGTGAATGAGCCATGGTCGTATTTGGGGGTTGGTGGCTTGAGCTTCACAGCGTCTTAGCCATGCTTTCAGGGAGTGAAATGCTTGCTCAATTGGGTTGAAATCCAGTGAATATGGAGGTAGATATATGAGTCGTGCTCCTGGAAAATGATGATTACTCTAAAATTGGCAATGATGGGTAGTGGAAAGTCACGAACCACACTCTTCCTCAATGATCTGACAGAGGTCTTCATCATGGTGAATAGTACAATTATCCATGATTACCACACTCCAAGGGGCAGGATAAGGGTTCAATTGTGGTGCAACTTGATCACGTATGAATTGAAGGAAACTCTCCTTATTCACTGAACCTTCAACAATGTCGAGTGCAATGATTCCCTCTGAAGTGAGAGCAGGGAGCACTGAGTATCTCTGTCCCTGCAGAAATGTATCTTGTGAAACACATGCTTGGCCCATTCCACTCCACCCCATTTGCCGCAGGTTTGTTTTGTCATCAACACTAGCTTCATCCAGCCACACACAATATTCAGCAGGTATGTCACCATGCTCAGCTTGCCAGATAGCCTGTAAAAGTTCATTTCTTTCAAAAGCAGCACTTGCTACACACTTGTTGGTGACTGCCCATCTTTGAAGTGTCTGAGAAATGGTGGAAATTGAGACCTCCACACCTCGGACATCATAAAGCGCTTCCTGAAGTTCATCCAAAAAGATTTTCGGTCGAGCTTCAATGAGGGAATTCAAGAAATTGATGTCACCAATGTTGAGTTTTCGGGGACCAGCATCCAGTTGCGCAAACGGGTTCATGGGTGTTCCGTATTCCCAATAGCAGGATAGGACATAGTAAACGGTGTGAATGCTGCATCCTGCATGCTCAGCAATGGTGGCAGGATCCATCCCACCATCGCTCCAGTCTACGATCAGCTGTCGTCTGTCCTCTGTGAGTCAGGGAGGCATGGGGCAATGGATAGATTTATTACAAGGTCATTTGTCTTATCAATCGCCACACCAGCTCAGAGCATGAGAGCTGATTTAGAGCTCTCTTGACTCAGGCTCAACTGGCTCCTGACCCTGTCGAGACCCTGGATGTAACATTTTGTGTGACGAACAAACAAAACCAAATAATTTTTACAAAATCGGTTCTGCAAACCGCAATGCAAGGCACTGTAGGTTTCACGACACTCACCAAAGTCCTGTGTCGTGCTTTCCCATGGATATTACAAGAGACTGGATATGGTGCACCCAATAATTCATGCAATAACTTGAGGAATATGAACTGGAAATTCAGTTCACTAAGCTAAATAGGTTGTATAGACACTGATGCTTTCATAAATGACAATATATTTTGTAGGACGCTACTTACAAAGACATAATCACTATATCAGCACCAGGCAACTCCCTTGGGATCCTAGATCACCAAGAAACCCAAGCCATCACTGGCATTGTCGGCATCTTGTGTTTGGCTTGACCATTTGAAGCGTGCTACTCCGGGTTTCCATAGATAAGGACTGCAGTAGTAAATGTATTAATTTTGTAATGGATAATGGATGATCTATGATTGGCTGATGAATGTTTTCAATTCGCGTGATGTGATTGGGGAGCTGATTTAACAGAGCATGTGACGTCACGAGATGAGCAGAATAATAATTATGCGGAGCAAGTATTTAAATTAGACTAACATCTTCCTCTCTTCCTCCTCAACCTCCTACCATCCTTGTATTCCGCCGTCATCCCTTTTCCCTCCTCGAACGTCGCTACGACACAGAAAAACGCATCGGCGATGTCGACAAGCCCTACTTCATCATCTGGCTCTCTTTCCTCAACGCCAACTGTCGTTCCCGTTGTTCCGTTGCCCTCACGGCGACGCGATTCGAACTCGAAAACAAAAAAGCCACCGGTATGGCCCATCGAAGCCAGCGAGACGCCATCAGGTGTTATGACCCCGCCTACATCCAAGTGTGTACGCCACACAAGGGCGGGAGGAATCTGCTGCAAGGAGCTTATCAAGGAAGAACGAACACTCATCGACCCCGATGTCGTTCGTGACGTGTACGTACTTATTCATTTACTACAGCGAAAGGAAGACTCACGGAGACGACTCATAAACAGTGTTATTGGTTTATCAGACGGTCTCACAGTCCCCTTCGCTCTCACCGCCGGTCTCTCATCACTTGGCGAATCCAAACTCGTTGTGTTAGGCGGTATCGCAGAACTTATCGCAGGTGCCATCTCAATGGGTATCGGCGGGTTCCTCGCTTCCCAAGCAGAACGAGATCACTTCCGATACCTCCAAACCACCACCCACCAGCGAGTAAAACAGTCCTGCGCAGGCGAGATGGAGAGAGAGGTCGCAGAAGTTCTGGCACCCGTCGGTGTCGACGAACGAACGTGCAGAGAAGTCGCACGTTGTCTACGAGACGTAGAAGTCTCGAACTCAGGGTACAATGCGACCAGTGGTGCCGTTGTTGGAGGACGGGCGGGTAGCCGGGGTGATGTAGAGAGCTCCCCTTTGTTGAGGTGGAGCACCGACGTGGGCCTGACGGCATTTTTGCTCAAGTTCGGCCAAGGCGTTGGTGAGTAATCTTCTCCCTTACTTCTTTCCTATCATCTATCTATCCATCCACTCCGTTTCATTGGTTCTCGGGGGATAACCTATCTATTTGTCTTCATCCCTTCATCGTCATGAGATCCAGCATATGGACCTTTCAAACAAACATTGCCGACACCACAATTCTCGCTTTTATTATCCTCTCATCACCAACATGATCTAAATACTAACACTCACTCCGCGATTCCACAGAGGAAATCCCCGACCGCCGCATGTACATCTCGGCATTCACAATTGGCTTTGGATACCTTATGGGAGGAATCATTCCCCTCATCCCTTATTTCTTCATTCCCCGCGCACACATCGCCCTCGTCTACTCATCTATCATCACCGGAATCATTCTTCTCATTTTCGGCGCTGTAAAAGCACGCGTAACGGGTGCAGCAATCAACCCAGCAGGCTACATCTGGGGTGCGTTCAGCACACTTATGGTCGGTGGCGTCGCAGCAGCAGCAGCGTTCGGGATCGTCAAAGCGTTGGAAGGAGGCGGTTTAGAGTAATGGGGAGCACATTGTAGGATCTTTTCGTATTGATGACGTGGTATTTTTGGTTTCACTTTGGTTCTTTTTCACCTTTTCTTTTGATGTGTAGTTCTCCCATAGTGTAGTTTTTCCGCTCGGTTTATCCATGTTTCATTGTATCCCCTTTCACATCCACGTCGATTCACATTCACATTTCCATGCTGTGTATTACAACCTCCTGCAATCCACCATCACCTTATCTCTTGTGGCATTACCAACCATGCGTGTGTGAGATATGGAAGTGCTGCCAGTGAAAATGGAGGGTGATCTAAGCGAGCCCTTCATGAGCACGGCCAGGTTGTCTGTCTATAATTAGACACCCAGTCAGACTTGGACGATGACTTCATTCGGCCCGAGTCGAGGACCTATACAGTAGCAGCCGTGCTGGTTTTCTGGCAAGTATTTCAAATTTGTTCCATTTATTTATTACCAACAACGAACGACTGTAGTTTTGCGTGGCTCTCCACTATCTGTAACCTTCCCCATACCAACCCACACACCCTTACCAATGAATTGACGCAACTCGGCCCCATCCAAATAAGCGACACCCATCCCACCACCAATAGTAGCTATCCGCCCCAACGCAGCTACTTGATGCCACCTCAGCCGCTTGGCTGAATACGCCATCCTCGTTTGGTCTCCCCACATCATTGCACCTCAGCTTCGCGTTCTAAAATGAATCCTCGAGTTTCAAAGCTTTGTAATTCAACCCGTTACCGAGGCTGATTTTACACGGGTCACGTATTCCGAGGCGGAAGTCGATGCGCTAGGTTTATCGACTTATTCCCGTCTCTGCTCATCAGTCGGCATGGTGCCACCGCGTACCATTCGTTAGTACCGTGCTAACATCTTCATTGGTGTTAGCAGGAGGTGGATGTCATATGTCAAGAACCTGCTAGTAACCAACCAATCAACGCACGAAGGAGTTTTAACGGTGTAATTCTGCTCACCTCTCAAACCAAACCATCCTATTCCTGCTACAGAAGTGGTTCACGACTGCAGTTCCGACCTTCTGAATATCAGTCAAAGATACAAAGATCCTCTAAGGAACGAACACCAGAAGTCTGCGCTGAACTTCCGGCTGTAATAATGAGGTTGCAAACTGAGGAACACGCGCCAGTGTTGGACGGAATCAAGGTCGGAGGATGCCAACAGTTTGTAATTACATCTTAATACATAGATAGCTGTGAAGACGAGGAGAATGTAGAATACGCAACATGATAGCAGCGCCATTAGTATACGTTTAGCCTGATATACGTCAAGCATCCAGAAAACCAGAGAATCACCGCTGTAGGAAATGGTAATATCAGAGAGACGGCGCCAGCAGTCTAAGGTGTGAGATCTTCGCCAGAAACAGGTTGAATAAACCCAGATAAACCCGTCCTCGGAGTGTATGACGATTCCATCGACCAGCACCAAAAATACTTAAAACAATAGGACCTTATTCCACCCTTAGACATGTGGGCCGTGGCAGACACGTTGTACTGCTGGCAGTGCTTGTAGTGAACTTGAACGAAGAGCTGGGGCAAGATGGTGGCCACCTGACGAGGTCCGTTGTCCAATCAACCCGCGTCGGCAAATTCCGGACTCCCCTATTTGTCCACGTTGGGATCATCTTGACCCAATGCAAACCACCCTGCTCGCATGTTCTTGGAGAGATTTCGAGAGCTCTTCCTTCAAGATTCTGGCCTTCATTCATCGGTATACTTATGCGCGCCGTATCTGATCTATTTGGAAAACCCGTGGCTAACTTGTAAACATTGACGACGAGATCCCGCTACATTCAAGTTCTTCAACGCGAGGAACAACGACTAGACGAAGGGTACAACGTGGTAGATAACTCAGGTAAGGTAGTGAGGTACCGACAGATGTAAGGAAGGCGATGTAAATGGTGAAGGGGTCCTTACACTATGCAAAGTTTTCAATATAGGCTACAGTGGAACTAGAATACATTAAATAACCTGCCAAAAACAAAGCAAAGAACAAGCGAATTGTGATTGTCAGTTTTCAAGTGCATCACTTACATATCAGTGTCACTGGCAGGCGAGTTCACCATTTTTCCATAATGCCCTTGTGCCAACCTTCTGACGCTGACAACAATTACGGTGATAATGACTGTGGTGGACAAACTGCCAACGCTCATTAATTCAACCTGTGCTTGCCTTTCTTCTCGTTTTCGTCGACCTGAAACAAGAAACAAGCTGTTGGGATACATCGCACACACCTTATTTTATCATCTGTATAATCAGTTGATTTTCCTTCTGCCTTTGACAGATCGATACAACCATTCTCGAAAGAAAAATATCGACATTAGAACGCAGGGATCCCTACTATGTCGTCTGTGAAAGGGCAGTGACCAACCTAGAGCTAGTGGAAAGTGAGCTGCATCCGGCAGCACGGATGGCGGTTATAATATACCGAAAGGCGAGTGTTATTCCTTTCATCTATCGGGGAATTATACCAACCGAGGGGGTACCTACAGTCACAAACTGCTGAGAAGCACAGAGACCTGTTTCAATCAGCCGCTGGCGATATTACTCGATGCATAGCTACATACTATCTGAATTGGCAACGGTCAACCGCTCGATTCGACGCGAGCGTCGAGCCACTCGTATCGGAGGCAATGACATCGTATGGTGCTAATCTATCTAATGCTCATGGGCTTATTCATCCACCACTAGAAATTTGCAGGACATTCTAAAATATATGAAAGAGTACCAACAGGCTTCTGCCCCAAAGTCCCGATTGCCAAGCGGAAGCAATGCCGACCGCATACGAGAACTCCATAAAAAGTTCATGCTACGACATGCCGAGCAACCTGTATGTGTTATTTGGCATGCTTAATGCTGTGCCTAAATTCTAATCTGAAGGGTGACCTGCGAAAAGCTATCGTGCTCGAAGACTGGCCAGAATCGGTGTACGATGCTGTTGTAAATGAGGCTCAGAAAATGCATCTAGAAGGACCACCCGCCTCAATGATACCTCCAGCTGGCCCTACAAGTAATCTGATGCAGATCAGCCCAAATTCTGAGATTGAGCATGCGCATACCAGCGATGCCAGTGATGCACCTACACCTGATCTTGCACACGCGAACAATACGGAACTTCAAAACGACGATTCAATTGAACGTTTAGCACAAGATATGGATAGTGGTCAGAGGGAAGGCGCTGGCGTAGGTGAGAATGCTTCTAGGAGTACGCCGCACATTGCACCATCATTCTCCGATATTCCACAACCGCTGCGGTCACCGCCACCAATGGGATACCACCTAGGCCTGCCTTGGATAGCGGCAAACTCTCATCATGGATCATCCGTGAGCATTAATAATTCGAATAATGTCTCCAATAGCAGCTTCAACTATACCACATACTTGCCAGCACGTGAAAGGAGCAGGTCGAGTGAGTGCCTTGTTTTTCTTCCTGTTCGTGACTCACGATAGCTAACTCCGAGGGTCAGCTGGTCGCTCAAAAAAAGCACCATCGTCTCGAGATGTTGCTTAATAGTGCGGCGAAGGGTCTCCTAGTACCTCAGTGCATCACCGTTTCCCCCATGCGGGTCCATGTTAGAGATGTGTGATGTACAGTTATACCCCAAATGAGGGTGGATGTTTTGTGTCGGAGAGACAAAGCGTGCCACTTGTGCCAGTGTCTTGGTACTTCGAATCCTTTAGCAAATCGAGTAAAGTAAATATGTTGAATGTATGTTAGTCACGTAAACAGCCTAACTCAGCGCCCAATCGATTTCTTAGAAAGGCAACACTACTAAGTACGGTACTGTATGTGAGATGTTAGGACGAGTAAAGTCCAACCTCCAACAAGTGAGGGAGCTGCTGAGTCAAACAATGGCAGCGTCGATGTTGGACATGGCTAACTTCGAGTTGATTTGTCTTAAGATCTTAAATGTTGTAGCGGCGACTTGTCTCTGACTTCCACTCATGACTGTGCTAAATTTGTAGGCATGGCCCAGATGACTCGAAATGGTGCAGTACCATACCTCGAATCGAGTTACTAACTATAAATATGCATATCCGGGTCTTCGAGACTCGAGTTACATCCTGGGTCTGACCAGCGTCATAACCTCGTTCGAAACAATCAACCCTAACTTTGTCTCAGAGTCAGCCTCCCGTCAGCCTCCGAGGCTGACCTACGATAGGTATATAGACCCGTAGACACGGTCCTGTATCCCTATCGTAGACCTGGTCATCCCCCCTTTCCTCCTTCCTTAGGTCTCTCCTCCTGACACTCTGCTAGTTCTAAGGTCAATCCAATCCAATCCCTCATAAAAAGATATTTGAAGGGGACAAAATGCGCACCGTTGACCATCATTCGAGTTCACCCCTAAAGTACTATTACAAGAGCCAATCAACGTCGATCTAAAAATAACTTCACGACATCCATATCCACATTGACCACCGCACTATCAAAGTATTTACAGCTGGCATAATTTAATTTTTATAATTAGAGACTAACTTGGATCTGAATATATGGGCTAGATCCGCTGCCTTGAAACCAAACCCATGAGCGTCGAAAAACGGTGCACTAGCATCACGAAACATCACATCGACGCCCGAAGATATTCTAATCAGGACTGACCACCTAACAGAAATAAACAAGAAAACAAGTAAATGCATGATATCCAAAATGAGATTGAATTGTATGTATATGTAAGTATGTACGCACGCAAACACAAGGTACTCGAGAGTATATCATTACAAAAACCTGAAAAGCATTGGTTGACGTCTTGTTAATTGGATTGGATTGGAATCAAAAAAGTAGAAAAGGAGGAAGATGTAAATAAAACCCGGGGTTCCAAGAGTAGGAGAAACAAGGCGAGGGATGAATATGAGGTCATTTGATTACGAAAGAATTAGAGGCGGACGGGAGGAAAGAAAGCAGAGTAAGGCTCGAATCCAATCAAGCCTCCGGTGCGTGATGGACAGCTTGATAAGTGACTGCTACATCCTCCAGGTTTTCCTAAACCAAGCGCGCATCAGCATTCAAATCAAACACGAAAGTCAAGAGCAGCACTCACCCTCGCACTCTCCTCCTTATACTTGTTGATATCCTCTCTCATCTTAATAATACCTGTATCCACAGAGGCCTCGGTCGCCATCCTATGAAGAGCCGTAATGCTGAACGCAGCCTTCTGCCACAAGCCCTTGGCATCAAACGCCTTCTTGACACCAGGCAGAAGATCCTTCATCTCTCCCTTCTCGTCACGCACCGCACATGGCTCTTCACTTGCCAGCCACTCGTGCTCCAACATCTCCCCAGCTGTGGGTCGTTTCTTCGGGTCCACGGTCAGACACTTGCGCACAAAGTCCTTGGCGACTTCAGAGACATTGCACCAGTATTCCTCGGGGGTGAACGAATAGTCTCCGGCGATGATGGCTTCCATTTCTTGTTGTTGCGAGTCTCGGTCGAACGGTGTGTAGCCTGCGAGAAGGAAGTAAGTGATGACACCCATTGCCCAGACGTCGACAGGTTTGCCGTGCCCAGCTACAGAATCAATTTGAGTCAGTTTATTCTTGAAATATAAATAGATCGATGGAAACACACATTTCTTGAAGATCTCCGGAGCCATGTACTATGCGCAGACTGTCAGTACGATGATTCGAAGTACGAAAGATCAACTTACGCCTGGTGTTCCACAAATCTCAGTCAACTGCGTGTGCTTGTCGTCGTCCATAATCCTACTCAGACCGAAATCAGCGATCATGATGTCCGCGTCTTCGGCTGGAGTTCGGAATAGGAGGTTCTCGGGCTTGAGATCTGTGGGCAGTCCGTGTCATGGGGGTTGGGCACGACAGGAATAAAGTGAAAGCGCGTTGATATTGAAAGTGCGGGGTAGAATGTCCATTCAGGGATGCGTGCGGGGATGAAGCGCGATCGGCGAGCGCGGAAGAGACGGCCAGGTCGGTAATGAGCGTGAGTTTCGGATAAAGATGGGGTCATAGAGGGATAACCAGCCAGGTGTGAAATGAATAGAATAGAGTATTCCGGATCCAGCGAATTAGAAAGGTTAGCACGACCGCCGAATCCAACGATAGGATTGGGTGATGAATGAGTGATAGTTAGGGTTAGGGTAACGTAACGTAAAGATAACAAGGGGAGCCATATAGATCGCAATGGTGATGTGTATCAGTTTGAGTTGGGACCATGGGAGGGACAAAGAAGAAGAGAAGAGCGGAGGGGATAAGAATAGGATATCACGGTGAGTAAATGGTAACAAGCGATCGGAGGGAAATACATACCGCGATGGACGATTCCTCCAGCGTGGATATACTGCACGGCTTTGAAGATGGTACGGACGAGTGCTGCGGCGTCACTGCACGCGTTGATTAGAAATGAATCATAGCGCGTCAGTCTAACTCACACTTCATAGTAATTTCCCTTTGCACATATCCGGTCAAATAGTTCACCACCTGTGCACAGATCAAAGACGAGGTAGAGGTTGTGTGAAGTCTGGATTGGAATAATGTCAAACTAGTTGGACACTGGTATGAAGACTCCATACCTCGAAGTAGTCGTGAAGGGTTACAACGTTCTTATGTCCACTTGAAACGCGCTTGAGGACGGCAATTTCGTTGCGAACCTGAACAAAAGCAATCAGCCGCAGTCGATAATGCGATCAAGGACGACGACGGACCATATGTTCCCTCCCTTCCATAAGACGCTTGTTAATGACCTTGCAAGCATAGTACTTTCCAGTCTCAATATGAATAGCCTCTTTGACTATGGCGTAGGTTCCACTACCCAGTGTTTTACCGGTGCGATACTGTCAGGTTACGATCATCAATGGATTGATAAATTTTGTTATCAATGATCGATTCTTAAGAATAAAAGATAGATAACGATACCTGACAAGGAACAGTAACAGGCATAACCGTTGATTGTTGTAAAGTTGAAGGAGGTGGTTGTTGTGGTTTTAAAGGAGTGGATGGGCGCTCAGATTCCTGGTTGATCAATTATATTTATTGTAACAATGAAGCACAGCCACAACAATCAAACCAACCTTCTTGCCACCAGTCTCATAAATCGGTGTCTCGTAGTCACTGCCTCCACTTCCTTGTGCTGCTCCAGTTCCTTGTGTTTTCGAATCTACTGTTCCATTTCTTCCAGTTCCTTTGAACGCGCCCTTGACATCAATAACTTTGGACATCCTGTGCGACAACCCAGCCAGTTTGCTGTGCGAGTGTGATTGAGGTTGCGACTGCGACGCAGGTTGGAGAGGCGAGTCTTGTCGTGATCCATGTGATTGAGAGTTACCCATGCTGGTGGTTGAAGAAGAGAGGGAAGGAGAAGAAACTAGGTTGAGTTTGAGTGGTAGGGTTTTAGAACACGCGAGTCAGGGCTGTTCTGTGTTTGTTGGGTTCCTTGATGGCAGTCGTACCACCGCAAGGTATTATTACCTATTACCTCTTGAAAGCAAAGAAAATAAGAGGAAAAAAGTAAGTAAAATCGAGGAATGAGGACGTGGTCAAGATGCAAGGAGGAATGAAAGAATTTATCAGGTATGATACCGCCACAGCACTGACACCGCCACTCTCGCCCCCACACCCACCTGCGATTTCCCTGGAGTCTTGGTCTACCACTGCCTCGACAACATCCACTCGTATCGATATAGCATCCATTTCTCGGTCATTATCTAACTCACCAATGGATAATAACATGAAAGTATTATTTTTAGACAGCCGATTATTTCGTGTTGTCCTCATGGCTACCACCCTCCTTGCTGTCTCTCCATGCCTGTTTCTTTTACCTTACTTTGCTCATCACTTCTCTAACCACTAGATCGGTACAACACCACGCTTAATTATCATGAACACACCGAGGAGTTTAGACGTTCAACTTGACTTCTGTATGTCACCGAGTCAACCTCTTACAGATGGCAGTTCCAAATTCAAGCGTCGCAGTATCCGGACTCAAATTAATCAACTCAGCAAATCTAACAGCTTATTCTGACTTCTTGCACGTCATTCAGCTTTCCTCAACTGGATTAAATGACTCGGACTCGGCTTAAATGACGTGTTAATTTCAAACATATTCATCCAGCTACACGTTGCACAGCATGCGATGATCGTCGTCGGCTGCTTCCCGGCCTTGGCCACACGCACCTGACAACTTCAATTAGCACTCATTCTGGGCATGACGTGCTCCGCATCGCTTTCAGGTCCTTCGTTTTCTTTCTTTTTGGACTCGCAAACCATGTCTTCGGAGGCTATTTTTTGCTGTGCCCTCGGATCGGATGATTTGGCTTCCTGCAGGATCACCGGAAGCGGAGCGACATAGGACTCGGAGACCCCGAGAGGACTGGGGCTTCCTGATTAATATCACTGAAGCACTGTGGCGCCCATCGATTGGGAATGTGAATTAGACAAGAATACCACCTATCGTTCTGGATCCTAAATCTGACTCGGCGCGCCCAACTCTCTATGCGAAAACTGAGCTGATCTTGTTTGGACGCCTCACTATCAAATTCTCTGTCAAGCTCCACTTATTCATACATCGACCCTCGCTGCAATCCATACATCTCGCACAAGGATGGGCGCTGGAGTGTCTATTTTGATGAATGTTAGTCTCAGCTTCTATTGCACTATTTTCGACTGATATATTACTTGATCTGTATTGCTTCCGAATGATAGGAACGAGGGCAGAGCGCCAGGATCCCATCTGTCCCGCATACATTTTTCAGCTCTTCCGGTTCGCATCGTCCTCTCCAAACCCGAAGATCTATCGTAATACACAAAACATCTAATATCCACGGAGTGGCTCGAATCTGTCTAATTGTAGTGGGCGCATCGCCTCAGAAGGTATGTATATTAATATCCATCTTCACAACGATATAACTAAAGGTGGGGAAGCGGTTCATAGCTTCCCCTCGAGTTTACTCTCAATCCTAGTGCATTAACGGACGCCGCATTCACAGAAATTATCCCGCCTTTCCAAAACTAACATTCCAACCTGGCTCCCATCACCTCGACGCCCAAAGTGACATATCAGCAACAACCCGGCACGACTCGACTTCTCACTTTATCATCTCACTTTATCCAAAATACAGCTCGTTCTGTATCAGCTTCACCACGCAGGACTACTCGCCGTAGTCTTCACCACTATTCCCATGACAACAGTGGTGAGATTATCAATGCAGAGACTACCACATAATCAACGTTTTTCATGCGTTTGTTGCCTTTAGGATATGCCACCGGCACGTCACCTGGAAAGATCTCAGGCCCTATTGCAGGCGCCTTGTTGGGGGTTCTGGTAATCGTGATTGTCGTGTGCCTATACTTCCGATTTTGGCGCTGGGAGTCAACCCAAGGACAGTCGGAGGACTACTCGATGAGTAGTGAACAACGCCAGAGCTTTGAGACAGCGGCACGACTCGGTGTACGACAGCTCGTTTCTCCTGGTGTCCACGAACCCACCACCGTTCAACCATCGGTAAACAAACATAGACGTTTCGCCTCTACTGCAAAACCCAGACGCCCGACCGGGCGGACCGAGCATTCAACCACCACCCTATCCAACATCTCGATCGTCTGTTTCCTTCCCGAATACACCGAAACCTGCTCATAGTCAAAGTCAAAATGGTAGATAATATATGGCTCGTGTATAGAGGACGCAATACACAGCACATTTTTCGGTCTAGATATCATTGATTATGAAACAAACGTTTCATGAAGTAGCCCTCGCCTTCCCCAGCCCTTGTCCAGCGCTCATGAATCGGGAGCTCTCTTGGGTCCACACAAGTCTCAGCATCACGAATCGCTCACTTGACACACATCAGCAGCGATTATTGATGTGATATATTCCTTGAATTCTGATTTATACCTAGATGCTCACAGCGAAATATTGATAACAAAGGTTAGTCTAAAATATCTCCCTTGGCGACGGTTGCATCACTAGGCCCTTGGCTATTTTCGAATGATGCCACTCGAATCGACATTATATCTCAAGCAAGTTACCTGTTGTTGAGTGTGGAGGTATGTTCGGTGATCATCAAGTCGGCCTGATGCCACACACTCAACCGTGTGTCGTGTTATTTTTGGAAATGTCTAACTTTACAGCCGTTTGCATAATTCCGTGAACACCGACATCAGCAAGTTGTCAAAATACTTCTTTGGTTTTTGCAACTTTTTAACTTGCTACAAGTCAGAAAGCGAAGAAGCCGGAAAACTACATATAATATTTATTTTACAGATAAATTACAAAATTGAATATTCCAATCTGGGTAAATATAGACAGAAAATCATGGCAGCAACATTTGGGTATGGTACTAGCAGGTCCTGCTAGCATATGCGCAGACTGTACATCCCAACAGATTTATCTTATGATGTTGTATGTATGATGGGCCCCTCGAGGGATGGTTGGGCAGATTTACGCAGTGGACACTGGACACTGTCCATTTAGGTTTCACGGTACTCAAAGAATGCAGCAGTCAACAGTCATCAGTGGTGGTGGTCTGAGGTAAAGAGCAAACGAGCAACATTTTTGACGTGGACGGTGGCATTCAAAATGATGCTATTTCAGAATTAGCTAATTAAAATATTAGATAATCCGGCATGACCCTGTTTGCGAACAAGGTTGATGCTTTCACCACCCTTGTTCGCTTCGTTTCTTTCTCTTGAACCACCACCATCACCTGCTTAACTCTGTTCGTCAACGTCAACATTGGCCCAACTCTCATATAGTGAGTGCATCATCACTTCAGTTTACCTCTGTGACCCATCTGACAATAACTCCAAGCAGGTGGATAAATTCAGAATTGGGCGGCTGAATGCAAATGGTTGAGCAACACAATGCATTCCTCATGGCTAATGGGATGGATTAAGGATGGGGGTGAAGCTTCAGGAGGGTTCCAACAGGCATGCTTGTGGAATATGTTACTTATGGCTGTTAAATTTGGCCATCCCTGTATATTCAGTTAAATTTTGTCGCTTTTTGTAACTTTTTGTGCTTTTTAATAATTTAAATTTAAACTGGTTTTTGAGAAATCAGACGCGCCTTGCTGAGCTTTTTACTTACTCGCTTTTTAACGCTTTTTAACGCTTGTACAAGCGTTAAAAAGTAAATGGTAAAAGTCCTGATGGAAATTCTGGAGAACACGTCACGTGACCCACCAAAGTGGCCAAACAAAGCCGATAAGCCACATCGAATGTCGGGTTCACCGTCAATGAATACCTTTTTACCAACCCTCACAAACCCTCGTCGTGTATGTACGATGGCAGTCCAGTCCGCCTTCGGAATGGGATGCTGTATTGTCCATATTCCTGATAATTTCGGATGGTGTTGGATATCAAGCCCAGAAACACCTGTGCCTGATCATGAATATCACGATAGGTAAGACCATCATCAAAATATCATTTTATTATCCTTTCCTTAAGATTGTCAGATAGTTGGGACATGGAATATAAGGTGTGCTGGTCAAGATATACCTCAATATGATGATGCTACATAGTTATATCTGAGGCTTATCGGCTTTGTTTGGCCACCTTGATGGGTCACGTGATGTGTTCTCCAGAAATTCGGTGTTCACGGAATTATGCAAACGGCTGTAGCGTGTATCATCAAGCGTCCTCTTCCACGTCAACCTTTCGGTGTATTTGAGAAGCCATCTCATATTTTAGAACGTCGTACCCGCTCACTTGAAATCTGCAGTTGCAAGTCAAGGCTGTCAATGATTGTCTTCTCATATTCGTCCCCGTGAGACCATATATGTATCGGGAACGCGGCAAGTTATAAAGTTCTGTATTGACACAATCAGAAGTCTCTGCATCCCAATATCGGATGATGACGGACATTGGGGCATCCTTCATCAAAGTTTTGGTCAACTCGTCGTCACCCGACCTGGTGTATCAAGGACCTTGGATGTCAACGCCTCCAGCCGACCAGATGAAAGACACATCCACATTTTCCTCGTACCCATACTCAGATGGGCTATATACTTTTCCTATTGAGAAGGTGGAATCAATATTTTACATATAACTTTACAGGCCCAACCTTTGGCACCAGAACAAACCGTCAATACTATACAGATCTAATTATATCTCACACAAATCATCTGTTGTGGAGTATGCGATACTTGACCATCATATCAGACCTGATTTTACAAATGCTCTGACCAACAGCGCGTCGAGTTGTTTTTGACAACATCCAAATGTAGCGCTCATCATCCGAGGATCCGAACACACCTTCCTTCGAAGTGTAAAATTAGTTGCCGGGCTGATCCCGCGATCTTTGAAACCTTGGGACCATTGCTTGTATTCACCTGTGTCTATATGATCTCACTTAACAAGGACATGCGCCAGATATAAAGTCTCTGTTAATACTGACGAAGCATTTGTACCTCCATTCCCTCGTCCTGGACTATAGGTCTGTTTCAAACGATGACCAACATTGCCACACCATTCGCTGAAGTTTTGGTGAACTCATCTTCACCTGACTTGGTGTTTGAAGGGCCTTGGTTCACCCAGGATTCATGGGCTTTCGAACATTTCATGAGCTCGGAGTACTTTGCTTACTATCCAATATCAGACCAGTTATACAGTCTTCCAGAAGGAAAGACAGGATCAGTGATTTACAACTTTACTGGTTCGTAATGTCTTTACGAATCCGGAACTTGGGTTGATTACAGTCTGGCGTTTTTTTTTCAAACAGGGCTTACTGCGGTGGGTGCCCTTGGTACCATCAATGGCACCCAGGTCAAAGACGTACAGGGCCCATATACCATTGATTGTACGATTACCCCATTCGAAGACCTTGGAATAAGCTGGTTAGACCCAAAATTTCAAGCGAACATGAGCAGCAATTTAGTACCCATGTGCCAATGGTCTGGCTTAGACCCCAACACGTCGTACAGTCTGAACGTCATCTTGACTGTGCTTCACGAGCGAACGGTCTGGTTTGATCTCTTCAGTCTTACACCGGGACCCAACACAAATCTTGATAATGCACTGGTAAAACTTGATCACCGACATCCTTCGATTCGCTACGATTCGAACTGGGACAGCTTCGCAGGGAGACATGCAACCAAAATTCCAGTGCCAATGTCAATGGTGTCTTTGGACTTCAATGGTATGATTTATACCTCATTATCAAAGTGCGAAATACCTGATCCACATATGAACACCTCTTCAATGCGCTATGTGTATCATTTTATTAGGTACATCCGTAGAATGGATCATGGATTGGGAGAAACCGATGGGGAGGGTCACGGCAGGTTCTCAAGCTGTTTGGTCTATAGATAACCAGACTCCACAGATCTTCGGTCCCGGTGACAGTGGTCTAAGGGACGTAAACTCAATGGTACTACCGCTCTTCAAAACCCCTGCCTTGCAACCTGGTCTCCATCACCTCGAAGTCAGATACTATACTGAATTTAACACAACAATGCCCCTCACGTTATCATCCCTCATTGTTCAAAACGCTGCTTCTCCTGAAACAACCACAACACAGGATCCAGGTAGTAAAAATCATGCTCCGAATGGTGAGTCCACAAACTTTAACATAGAATATTACGCACCACGTATTACACGTCGCTCATGACCTTTTCCATCTAGGACTTGGTACCGGTGCTAAAGTTGGAGTAGGCGTCGCGGTTACCGGAGGGTTCTTGTTTATGATCCTCGCCATTGTGTTTTTGTATAGAATTCACAAGAAGCGATCATGTGGGCAGCAGAACTTGAACTTCGCGTTCTCCAATGTCACGGAGCATCTCAATGGGATCACACCAGAGCTGGTATCTCCATATACTCACCAGCCCATTGTCCAACCGACATATGCATGGTATAAACGGGTCGCAAGTGCCAATATTTCACCTCCACTGCAAGAATCGGAGACAATCTTAAGCCCAAGTGTCTATCAGAGCGACCCGCCGCCCTACCCTGCGTCAGTGGTTCCATCAGTTTCCTTTCCACGACCCTCCAAGTTCGCTCATAGGTGATAAATCATGAATATTTTGTTGTTGTAGAGCATAGTATATGCGAATTAGGAATTGTATCCTTCGTTCTTCAGTATTGGGCTTGTATAGTTAGTTGGCATCGGATATGACAAGGAAAAGAGGGCGAATAACGATGATGTCCAGTGTTGGGCGAATGACGACAATAATAGGAGGCAGTCAGATGACAGGACTCACCCTCTAATGGTTATTATGAAGTACTGGAACTCGCGGCTAGTACCATCAATATCCTCTTCTTCTCTTTCGAAGCTCGCTCAGTGCTGTGCGTCAACATAGTTCCTATAGCCAATTCTTGAAACTCGAACGTTTGAACCTGAACGCTCATACAACTCCTTAAATTATCTTTAGCGGTGAGTCTGCTAGTTTCGTTCCTATTCATGTTTAAATACGTAAACAACTCGAAGGTGTCACTCGAGGCGACAGCGAAAATTATATGTAGCCCTGATCCCAATTGAGACTCCAATTTAAAGTTTCAGGTCAATCATATAGCGCAGCTTGGACAATCTGCGCCGATCGGATGATCACGATAAGCATCCTTCTTTCTCCTTAGACTACGATCTGGATTCATCCCATTTCGACCCATATGTACGGTGGATAAACCTTCAATAGACCTCAATGGAAAACATCATGAGAATAGAAACACCTCCCGAACTCATCCAAGAAATTGTCGAATCGCTCATATTTCCTCGCTTTTTTACTCCGTTCACATACCGCCCACTGCTCCACTCGTCTGGCCACCCTCAACCCAAGGTCTTGCCAATTGTCTACGTTTGCAAATCATGGTATCATGCCGCCTTACCACTGCTCTACCGTGATATCTTGATTACACGATCCATCCAGCTAGCCCGGCTGGTAAATACCCTGAAAACAACCGGCAACTCCAGATTCAGACTATGGTTAGAGTCGATAGAGATTCGAGACGTTTTACCCTATGAACTCGCTTCAGTGAAGTTCAGAGGTGGGATTGACACACTGTTACGAACATGCCCCAACCTCACACAATATGCCAATACTCAATCCCATCGAACCAAACCATATCTCCGTCCTCACGTTTACCCCTTACTTACGCCGCCTATTACGCATCTTCACCTCCAATGGGTATCATCCCAAAGCGAATGAATGTCAGCTCTAGAGCTTACATCCTCGAATTTGCTCTCTCTTTTCATATCGTTTGCTGAGATGCTCGACAACACACTGCAGACCTCGAATCACCTCTCCTTCCCACAATTCCACACACTGTGCGTACCACAGGATTCCAGTGTCTTTCCAATTTTTATGGATTGGGATATGCCCAATCTTATGAGACTGTTGCTGTGGGCGCAATGTGTCCATTATGTCCCTCAACAAATCTCAGCAACAAGGTCCTACCTACACAACGAGCAGCTTAGCATCGCATTCTTCAAAAAATTCGGCAAAAAGCTTGCAGTGCTCGATATCCACCGTAACGACGACACGAAGACATCCTTTGTCCTTCCCTCGAGACTCATGGAGCATGCTCCTTCCCTGGAGCACCTTATCGTACACCACCATGATGACAGAGACTATACAGACCGAAACCGACATGCTCCATTCTCGTTTCAACATTTTCAGCACCCCAACGTTAAATGGATTGACGTCCGGGCGGAGGATAGTGTCGAAGATACAAAACAAGCCTTACTCAGCCAAGGCCTTTCCTCCCTTCAACGTGGAGGTGAGGCGTTGGTCGTCTCCCCTGACATGGCGCGATTCGACGACTTTTTCCCGAACGCCCGAGGTATTCGTATTTTCCCCAGGCAATTGTTAGCTTGGAGTCACATACCACTTCTGATAACCCCTTCCTTGACTATCGAGCATGAGGTGGTACACTTCCCGGTTGCTCGAGAGATTGTGGATATTATGGGATGGTTGACCTCGGAGGACTATCGCGACGATGAGTCGGATCCTGACGATGAGGATTACGAGTATGTATCAGAATCGGAAGCTGACGATGAGTTGAGTGACGAAGAAAATAGGACGGAAGTAGGAAGGGACAATGCGGCAGAGATTGCCTCCTTTTTGTATGAGATTGAAGTCCTAAGAGATGAAACGAGGGCTGATGAAGCAAGGGAAGACGCTTTTCGAGTCTTAATTGTTTAATATTCAATACTTTTAAATGTAACCACGACCCTGCAGTGAAAACATTTTAATGTTGTCTGTCGGCAATTTGCGTCTGCGATTCACACACAAGAGGAATGAGCTCACCAAACTGTTTCCATGCACCAAACCACCATGGTCAACGTTGGGCCTCAGTTTCCATAATATCTACCTGAAATATTCAATTCTTGATGTTAAAATTTATTCATGCCCGCCATTCTTTCATTATTTTCATTTCTGCAACATTCCAAAAGTACCAGACTGTCACCCAACAGAGAGAGGGCAATAAGCGAGTGGGGTTTTCTACTTCAAATCCTTGTTCGTCCGATCGTCATCGCTCTTCATCTCTAAGTCTCAATTATGGAGCTCTTCAATCAACAAGGTCGCTGAACAGGTGCAGGTAACGATCCTATAAATAATCCTGGCTGTTCATCGGTCGATATTGTCGATGGGACCAAGCTTGGAGTATATTTGACTCTACCATCACCCAGCATCTTGTAAAGTCGTGGATCCCTACCATGCGATATGGGAGTGGTGCCAGAAGCTCTTCTCCAGATCTTGGCACAAAGCCCCATCAATTAAAAGGATTTCGACAGTGTCTGTATATCGTCAAGATTCAATGGAATTGTCAACAAGTAAATCTGGTGCTTCTTCGCATCTTCCCCACCCACCGTTTTACCACACAAGACGGGTGTGCTTAGGCTTGGGATATATGTGCTCAAGAGATCCACAAGAACTCTTCTTTTGATTCAAACCTGGGATGAACCTCACGCCATCCATGTTCTTGTGCTCACCTTACACCGGGGTTATTGTCGAAAACTCGTCTCCCCAACTACATTACGATGGAAATTGGTGCTCCACAGCACCAACAGTGGACATGCTGGACCCTGCAATTTATTTTCCCTACCAATTCTCAGAGCAACTGTATACGGTGCCCCAGGGTCAAAAGGGATCTATACGGTATAATTTTACGGGTACGTCGCCATGTCATTCTGGATGGACTTGAAGGCTGCATTACTGAGAACTCTGCGCATCTGTCCACTCAAAATCATAGCCACAACACAACTTCTCGTTCTCGGTCTGTGAATGTGTCCTCCTCTTCGACAGCCACGGAGAGCTCAAAAGCGTACTGTAATATCTCTCCACCAGCACCTGGGAACGACGACACATCCGCAAACCTTCTGTCCGGTCGAGAACAATCCCATGCCTATCCCCTTTGCACGTACTTGGATCTTTCACCCTCCACATCCTATACTTTGAACCTTACTTTGGAGGTCAACGCAGGACAGGTCTGGTTTGATAGACTCAGCCTTCTTCCATCGCCTGATGCTGCCCTTGACAACACTCTCCTAAGGCTGAACCATCAAAATCCCGTTATCCATTATGACGAAGCGTGGAACAGCTGGGGGTCGCCTGAGAGGTCTTTTCCTACCAATAAGACAGGTTCAACATTGACGCTGGACTTCAACGGTCTGTATTGTAATTTCTTTACATTCGGAAAGGCGCTCACAATTTATACAACATGTTTTTCAGGTACATCTGTCAAATGGTATTATGCCTGGCTCAAGCCTTTTGGCGCAAGAAGTGGAGGTTCTCGGGCTACGTGGACGGTGGACAATCAAAACGAGGAGACCATCGTTATTCCAGATGTTGACCCTCGATTTTACCTTGGTCGTAACAACACGTATTTGGCGGGACTCCTTTTCAAAACACGAGAAGTACCTCCTGGTGCTCATCAGCTGAAGGTTACTTATTTCTCTGGAGTCAACACGGCACGCCCTCTATCACTGGAAGCACTTCACGTTCAAAATCCTAACAACTTCACGTCATCAGTTGTACCAAGCGGCAATCCATCCAGCGATGTGCCAGTCAACAGGGCTCCCTTGCCATTCCATCGCTGTAAGATTTATCACTTTCTTTATTACCATCGTAAGTTGACTGATTCGCACTTAAGCTCTGAGCAATGGCGCTGTCATTGCGATTGCCGTTGACCTAGCGGCAGCGGTTTTCTTCGCCGCTCTTGGATGGTTTTTCTACCGAAGATGGCGGAGACAAAAGCATGACACAAGCTCTAAACTGTACATTGTCTGTTCCTCTCGCTTGACCTACGATGTCATCTAGTGCAGACTCCTCAAATCCCATTGAAATTATCGTTCAGGCTTCGTCTCCTAATTTGATTTATTATGGGAGATGGACATCGTCCCCTCCGCCGGCGGATCTTTGGAACTCGACAGCTTTCTCCTCGTATCCTTTCTCTGATTGGTTGTACATGCTGCAACCTGGAGAAAACACAGGATCTGTGCTCTACAATGTTACGGGCCGTTTTTCACTACGCCTGGTCTCCTGCCCGGCCCTCATCGACTCGAAATCACATACCATATAAATTCTTCCACCAACCAACCTTTATCAATAAGTTCTCTCGTTGTGCAGAACGCTGTCGCTCCTGCAGGGGCCCGAGCATCATCGTCTCTGCTCAACTGCACGTTAAAAACAGTACCTTCGGCGATACACAGGGTACCTTCAGAGTCAGCAAAGGGTGAGTCTCTCTCACCTGTGTATCGGAACAGCAACACTTAGTTCCTTTAACTTCCTTAGGCACCGGAAATACGATCAAGGTCGCAGTTGGCGCCGGCATCGCTGCGGCAGCAGTCATTACAGTTGTATCCCTTGTGCTTTACCGCAGCAGGCACTGTCAAAGGCTGGACAGACATGCACACGTATCGCAAATCAAGCACACAATCGCCCCTTATGCGCAGGCGCCCATCATTCCCACCCCATTCTACAAGTATAGTACAGTTACACCTACAAAGCCCTTCTCATGTACCACGAGGAGGGAGCATCTCGAGGACCCACCCCCGTATACAAGGGGCGCTCATCCTGATTAATTAATATTAAATCCCCACCCACGCACAATCCTTCACCTTACCCGTCATTTAAACTTTACCCTTATGGAAATCAAACACATGGCCTGTTGGAGAGGATCATTTAGTTGATGAGCCGTGCAAGTCTTCAAGGGTATATTACTATATTATAGTATATAGACGGTACCAATTTCCGTCAAACCCGATACTTTCTTCATGCGACTGGTCCGGCAATTTGCGTGTGCTTCAAGTGATGGTAACGAGTTCCATCAATTGCTTTGCTTTAAACCACCATGGCCAAACGTCCTCGTTTCTCTCTACCCAACGAACTGCTGCTTGATATATTTTCTTTGCTATCGGACGACAGGAAAGACCTTTACCACCTCCTTTTTCTATGTCGATCGTTTCGGATCGCCATCGAACGCCTACTGTACGAGGAGATGACGGACTGGCTTTACTCATCGTCCTACGATGGATTTGTGTCCACAATCAATGGAAATCCCCGTCTTGCTTTGTATGTGCGCCGCTTTGGTTGCATTGAGCGTTTTGGGAGCACTCAGGAACGAGGACTGGAGCGAGCAAAGGAGATATCGAAGTACTGGGAGACAGTATTTGCTGCGTTGTCACTGATGTCGAACCTCAAATTCTTCATCATCAATTTATATGTGCCCATGCATCTGCCACCCATTACACAGCTGCTAGGCGCTCTTAAAGACAAGGAACTTCACACCTTTATCTGGGGCCCAGGTATCTATGACATGGAAGATACGCCTGCTTTGATATCATTTCTGCAGACCCATCAACAATCGCTTCGAATTCTGCGGATGGAGGCATCCAATGAATCTAATATACAACCTCTTGGACCTTCCTCCTGTCCTGAACTGGAGGGGATTGGTGGGGCGTGGGCAGATATACTGAGCGTGACGTCAGGAAGGAAGAACAAGATTGAAAGCTTGTCCTGGTTTAAAAGTCCATGGGACGAGCTCCCAACCCAAGCAAATCTCGACGATGGCTTGCTCACCTTATTGAACGGGCTTGAAGAGCTTTCTATCTACCACTGCTTCCTAGGACCTCTGCTCTCTGAAACTCCTGAGCCGTCGTTTCCATTTTTCCTTGACAAATGCCCTATTCTGCGACACCTTCACGTTGAGATGGACCAAATATTGGTATGCTCAAACTGCTCCGATCTATTTCTTACTGCGCTAATTCATTCTCGCTCTATTTGCGCCCATCCCAGAACAACATCGCAACCCTAGGATCTGCTTTTGTCTGTTTGGAGTCGATAACACTCGATACCTCTGCGGGGTGTAGCGGAAATACAGATGCTCCAGTATTAGCGTCCGTATTTTCTGCCTGTTCGACACTCAAGTTTATCGACGTCGGACCTGTGGAGATATCTTTCCACTCCGGACGCCCGCTCCAAGTGATATTCATGTACGAGCGCTTTCGACCAGTCTGGACCAAAGACGTTGATGCTGAGCCGCGTGGAGAAACCGGATCTGAAGGAGAGTATAAGGGTCAAATCCCTGCAGTGGTCTCCAATGGTTTAGTTGAAAAGGATGCAGGGTCTTTATTTAGATACCTCCCACTATTTCGTGTTGTAAGAAATGATCGTAAATACCAGAAAGAATAGATAGTATTTCGTGTTAATTGATGATACATATCTGGTGTTTGATTGCAATGATTTTTGAAAGTGTGTAACGTCAATTCGCCGCGTTGACCCGAAGATCTAATCTTGCGGGCACATTGAAATGATAACACTTCTGCTTTCACCCTTATTCCTAACCCGTCACAATGTCGTCGTCCAAGACAATTGGTACTCAACTTTTTCCCGAAATTGTTGAAGATATCCTCGACTACCTCAATCCTGGGTGACGTGATAGCTCTCGTGCGTGAAGAGGACTGTAAGTGTGTCTAGGAGTTGGTTTCATATTTTGACGACGTTCTTGGGTGCGAGTCCAGAGAAAGAACCCAAGCAGAAGGATAGTAACGGTGACAAACAAGGATCCAAGTGCAGCACCCACAATAACGCCTGTTGGTGTTGCATGACCTATATTTGCAAAAGACTGAACATAAAAAGGGCAAGATGATGGAAGAGATACGCACCCACTGCCACCCCTGCGCGGGAGTGTCAAGAACAAGAACAGACATATTATGGAGCATAAACAAAAAGAGAGAAAAGATATAGAATTGAAAGAAAAAAAGAGAAAAATAGAAAACTAATTTAAAACGAATACATCTTAACACCCACACATCCCTTCAAAACCAAGGTAACATCGCACCTATTACCACCTACAATCATCTCACTGGCGTCCGTTCCCTTCCCGGTGTCCTCTCTCTTCCTGGTGTCCTATCTCTCCTGGGCGTACCAGGCATCTTCCTAGGCGTTGTCGGTATCGTTCCCTGCGATCCACTCAATCCCGCCACTCCCAAACTCGACATGCTACTCGTCGCCACCACCCTCCGTTCCCCAACCACGCCTTGCCCCGTCTCCACCGCCCTCTGCACCTCCCGAGCTGCCCTCCTCACCGCATCACTAATCCGCGACAGCGGCCTCGCAGCATCCACTCTCGCCAGCGTCCGCAAAAACGCCAGCGGGTGCGCAATACTGCTCGTCATTGACAGAGGGATCAAAATCCTACTATCGTCCACTTCATGACCATCACTTCCACCATCCGCCGCAAGGGCATCGGCAAACGCCCTCGATCCAGCAACCACCGGTGGCATCCCGCTCCCCAAATACTCTCTCATGACTCTCACACCTCTACCCTCGCCCTCGGCACTCACACCCCCCACTTCATCCGCGAACGGCATAATCCTCCCCTCCCACCACTCTCTCAGAGCATTAAATCGCTCATCCAGGGCCCTCTCCACGATCATCGCTGACGTCTTCGCAGCCAGTGTCAGGGTATACAGCATATCTAGCTTATACCGTGCCTCTGTGATCCGCCTCGTCAAATTCGTTTCAAGAGCCAGCGACGGTGACACAGTTGTGGTCGAGCGAGAGCCCCGGCCTAATAGTATGTTTCGACACAACAAGAGGGCGGGTTGGGACTCGAGAGTGATCTGGTTGTCTGCAGGCCACTTGAAGGGACCATGAGGAGTGAGGGCGTCCTCAGCCGCGGCTCCAAGGGCTCCCTCGCCTGAAGCACGTCGTTTCCCTCGTGCCTTAGTGGATAGTGATTGGGACAGTGATGGATCGGCACCCGAATAAGTAGAAGATAACGCGACATTGAGGTCTGCCGTACGACGACCTAAGGATGTTTGCAGTTTCTTAAAGTAGGTCTCGTAGGCGTACGAAAGCGTTTTCCATGCTTCTTCCTCTCGGCGTGCCCTGCAAGAGAGAAGCAGGACAAAGGAATTAATTTTAATCAAGTCTTGAAACGATGGAAAGCGTTAGGCTAAAAAAAAGTCGATACTCACCCTAAAATATGCTCAGTATACGCCACTTCCCACTTCCTATTCCTCACATTTTGCTCATTCTCCGCCAACGCCTCAACACCATTCCCTCCCCTTGTCCTTCCAATCTCGCCTTCATTCAGATAAATCTGCTTATCCGCAAGCATCTTGACAAGGTTGTCTTGAATGCTCTTGACGACCTTGCTCGCGTTAGCAGAGAGCGGTGGCAAAGGTGGATCAGGGGCTGATGGAGCGATGGTTGAAGTACTGGCTTTTGAGGATGAGGACGACGAGCCGTTGGGGTTGGCTGCTCGGACTGAGCACCATGTCAGCAGTTGGCGGACGCGTTCAGGTTCAGGAAGGTCAGTGTCGATATGCTTGTAGAAACTGCCTTCGTTAACGGAATTGTGGGGGTGTGCTGTTGATGCATGAAGGTCAGTTCGTGCGCGGGGTAAAGTTGCAGAGGATGCATACCAATTACACCACTACTCGCAAAGCTCATGCTAACCCTCTTCCCCCTCCCAACCGAGCTCTTCCGTCTCCCACTCCCAGGCGTCTCAGCACCCCTCTCCACCCCCCGTCCTCTAGACGGCGTCTGCATCACCCCATTCCCATTCCCAATCGTGTCCTCCTCCCTATCCGCAATAATCGCATCCATCACACCCTGCCTCAACCTCTTGTTCCTCTCAATCTGCGGTGTCTCGCTCTCCGGCATAGGTTGAGACAGGTCCATGTGATGATATTGCAGCACGGTGCTTTGCATAAACGATAATCCGGATCTGGTTTTGGATTTCACTTTGGCTTGGAGTGGATCAGCTGATGTAGCGCGTGGTTTAGAGGTGCTAGCGTGTTGAGGTTGAGATGGGGGTTGAGAGAAAGACGGTGGTTTTCCAAACTCAACAGCGCGGTTGAGATCACCTCCAGTCGCGTCCTCGCCCATCAACAAACCCCGTTCAACAATGCTCTTCCCCTTCACCCTCCTCAGCTTGTCCGCCTCGTCTTCCATCTCTCTCACATCCATTTCGACATCCGCATCTTCCTTCTCCCTCTCCGTGTTGGCATTAATTGACCGTGACGCGTCGCGTTTGAATTTCTTGGATGAAATAAGAAACAACGTCAATCGGTATAGCTATCAAACGTACCTCTTTCTTCGCCTTTTTCGCAGCAACCATAAGAGGATTATCCTCCAATTGTCGCTTTCCCAGCATCGTATTGGGGTTTAGTACTACTGGCAGTAGATGGCGACGAAGGAGGGGACGCCGTTGTCGTAGGTCAGACTCTCCTGCCTTATAAAGTAATTTTTCGAACTGGCCAAGAGTTCCTTTCTTTTATTTGTACACCAGTGAGCACGTGAGCTCGTTAACGTGTCGCGAGTGTTTGTTGATTCTCGCCTCATTCTCTCTCCTTACCATCGTGTCCCTTCATGTATGAGTCAGGGCTTGGAAACAGAGTAATTGGGACTCGATGAATTAATCTCTATTCAACTGCCTACCCACGTTCTTTTTCTCTGAGATACCCCACGTAGCGTACAATGTCGACAACTTCTTCAAGTCCTGCTGGATTCCGGGACATCACTAACACCACCACGCCAGCCCCTCTCAAGTCCAACAACAGCTCCAAGAGGAAGAACTTGGACGAAAATTCGAAACCTACGTCGTTCTCAAGGTTCTCCGCCACCCCTGTGAAGAAATCCAAGGCCTATCATAGCACGTATACCCCCTCTACACTCCCTTCTACCCCGATCGTTTCACCCTCTACACACACCTACGCACACATATTCCGTTCCTCTTCAAACACATCTTTTCCGTCAAGAGACGCAGCAATTCCTTCACACTGGTAAGTGTGTGGATGAATAGGTGGCTGTAGATTTCCGAGGATGGCCTTTATTTTAGTATGGCCTTCAGCCGAGTTCCAAATGTGTGCAGACATGAAGAAGAATGATTTTACGGACTTTATACAACTGAGCTCCTATTCTAAGACGGGTGTCCTGAAGAGGAATTACAGCTAATTGCAGAACGATAGGCCACCCCAGACAGAATCACATCTGTGACCTACGTTGATGGCCGTCGCGTATCACTCCAGCTTTCGGGTCGGCGAGGACAGCCCACCTGTCTCGTTGCTCATTACATGTGGTGATTCCTCCCAAAACTTCACCAAAATGCACAGCAACGTCAGTTCATGGTATGGAAAACAATTTATGTCTTAAATGAGAGGAGAGCACCGTTGCAAACGTCTGTGCTGGGTGCATCATGGTACACTAGGGTGGAAATCGCATCAAATCTGATTGGATCTGGCTAATTTTTGAGGTCCGAATGTCACTCTGTAGGAGCGTGACGGCCTATCGTTTAGCAATTAGCTGTAATTGACGCGAGCGTGTTGTTTGTACAGCACGTGCTAATTTTTTTGCCTTGGCGGCGATCTACGACAACGCACCCGCATATAGACACAGTTGTAAGAAATGATCGTAGATACCAGAAAGGGATAGGTAGTACTTAGTGTCAACTGCTAAATATCTGATGTTGATTGCAATGACTGTCGAAAGTGTGTAACGTCAATTCGCCACGTTGACGAGAATGATCCAATCTTCCGTGCACGTTTAAATGATAACATTCACCCTTTGTCCTAAACGGTAACAATGTCGTCGTCCAAGACAATTGGTCCTCAACTTTTTCCCGAAATTGTTGAAGATATCCTCGACTACCTCAATCCCGATGAACAGGAGGATTGCACTACTCTCCGAGTCTGCAGCCAAGTGTCCAAGCATTTCGCTGTCAAATCTCAAACCATGCTCTTCAGAGAAATCAGGTTGACCGACGATGAAATTCTGCGAAGCCTGCATCATGATAACGCCCCAGCCTCGATATCACAGAGATGTCAACGGCTCTCAAAGATAATCGACAACAAACCATATTTGGCGGGTTCAATACGAACCGTTTCAATAACTTTGGGCTATACCAACAAATGGATCAGCGACGATGTTGATTTCATTGACCTTATGGGGAGACTTGCGTGCCCAGATAGCGGATTTAATTCTCTTTTGTTGCGGGGTACCTCTGAAGATGTCAAAATCGCAGACAATCGAGCCTTCGAAAAGAACGTCTTGATCCCATTCATTGCCCCGCGATTGGTCTCTCTCCACATCTTCCTACTCAGCAGCGTTCCCCTTACGTTGATATCGGAGTCGCCTCACCTACGTGATCTTAGTTTTACTTACGCTCACCCGGAGCGCATGTCAGCTATCCCTCGCAGAACGTCTAGTACTCCCCTACCAGATATTCAAAATCTCAGGGTGAAGCAATCTCGATTAATGTTGTCGGTGCTCGCCTCACATCCCAGCCTGTCCCACCCTTTCGCTAACCTTTCTGGTTTGGCGGAATACACCGACGAAATGTCAGTCTGGTTAGACGCCCAGGCCATACAGCGAATACTTGTCGAGGCGAAGGACTCATTAAAGAAATTGAGGATCATGACCCCGAGTGACCAAGGGTGGTTGCAGAGCATTCTGAATCCTGGAATGCCAGAGTGTGAGTAGCACCAACACGGTTGACTCTTTTACCGACCTCTGTACATAAATGATAGTCAATGCTGACTTGTTCTCTGATACAGATTATCTTTACACAATTCAGTTACTCGACTTCTCGCAGTGCACCGAACTACAGTATATCAACATCTCCCTTGTATTTGGAGGCCGGTATAGCTCTCTGGTGGCGAACATTGCAGCTTCACTCGGATCAGTTTCAGTGCCGAGCACCCTTAAAGGGATTGAGATGACATTCCATCTCAGGGCGTACTCCCAACATACAATTGCTGCGCTTTCGAGCGCTGATTGGCCCTCGCTGAGAAAACAAATCGCTCGGATAGCGGGTGATGAGAGTTTCAAGTTTACCTTGAACTTTTGTGCTGGTCATCTCCCGTTGGCCATTCATTCATCCAATCTTGAATCCAAGATTGTGAAGGAGACGATTAGAGAAATTGACAGCATACATGAACAAGTATTTCAAGTGTCTGCTGAGCAGCCTGGTCTTTTATTTGAAGTATCATACCTTGTTTAGTTTGCAAATGAAGACGAGGTCGAGTTAAGGGGTAGGGGTGTGAAAATTACTGTATGATTGATCCATCGCAATTGAGTTTGAACCGAGCTTGAACTCCGTCTTCTCGTCCATGACGATGCGATGGTGGGTTGACCATAATTCTCGAGGGTTTTTCAGCTTTTTTTCCTCGTGGAAGCGTCATGTAGTTTGATACAAGGATCGTCAAGAATACTCCGTCGATACTAACTACGATGACACAGTGCCACCGTAAGAGCAACATCAAATCTATTTTTGTATATATATGGCTTAATTCTTTTTGTGTACTCTAATTTGATACATCGTTTTCTACAAGACGTGCAATTAATTCTGATTTTTTTCCGCCCACTTTCAAGCCACGTTCCTTGTAGAGGTTCTTCAATTCAGGGTGCCTGAGCCCAACAACCAACCAACAACGAGATCATCCATTCGTTGAAAAATGTCGATGGACCCCTTTGGATGCATCAAGCTAACTATACAATAGACTCCAACTTCCAGGATGACTGTTCTCCCACTTTCGGTCATTGCAGTTTTGGGACAAACATGACGACTCGGGGTCAGTTTGAGGGTGACATCTCGAGCAGGACCTCGACATGGTGTTTTACGCGAAACGATTCAAGTACGGGCTCCCCAATTAATATTGTACATATGGGTTTAGATATAACATTACAACTACTTGAGCCACAATTTTCTGTAGGTTTATTAGTATGATGTGAAATTCTAACTTGAAAATATTTGGGTCTTCATGATCGCCTCCAAGTTTTGAGAAGTATACAACTGTTCCGAAAGCCGCCCCATGGGTAAATACACGCATCCCGAGCCACAGTTCTTAAAATAGTGCCCAAAATGATGGGAAGCTCCCTTCGTTCTAACGCCCATCTAAATCCATCATGAAGCTGATAACACCCTCAGACCTCGTACCAGGCTTGAGCGGAAGGTGGTCCAAGGTTAACTCTTCCGATCCATCGAGCACAACGAGATACACGATATCCGCATCATGGGCAAGCGCATCACTGTCCTTCTGTTTTACCGGTTCTCACCTTCACCTTCGGGTTGGAGAAAATACCGAGAGGAAAGATAAGATTAACGGAGGCACAAAAATGATCACCATATTAAAAGCACGCGATGGTGGTGATGAAACATCCGTTCTGCTAGATAGGGAAGGCTGGACCGCCGTGGACCCACAACCCGGTTCCAATCTCACAATTCATGATGATGGTTTCGTCGATAGCATGTGGATCAAGATTATGCTCACCGATTGGGCGTCTACATTTGAGTTAGAGGGTTTGAGTGTTGACGATGTGAGTTCTGATCGAGGATCGCAGACGGATTAGACACTCGCGAACTGACTTTGGGTAGAACGCGACCATTCATTTCGCGCAAGAAAAAAGTACCTCCATTCCAAAGATCCTCCTAATCGGTGACTCCATATCGTTAGCATTCGCGTCTCCTGGAGGACCTCGAGGAGAGGCTGTGCCATTCGGAGTCCTCGACGCGTTTCCATTCGTCGCGCAGAGGAAACTTTTGCAAGCGGCTGTACCGACACGGGTCGAGGTGAAGCTGTGCAGCTACCCTGGATGGCTCCTCGTTTCGCCGAACGCAGATGATATCAAGGATAAGTTTCCCGCCATTGGAATGTCGGAAGGGTTCTTTTGGGTAAACCTTCATCGAGTATGTGGATGATCAAACCTGACATTCGCGATCGAACTGTAGGACACGCCGCGGTCGAAAGAAGAATCGCCGCATGGGACTCAGTCCGTGGAAGCAGACGTTGTAATTTTCGCCATCGGTAAATTTGGTGCTTCCCGCCTTATGTATTGATGATCATGGCTGACTCGGAGGACAGGAACAAACGACCAATTCTTTGAAATCTCACCAAATCGTTTTCACGACACTTTACGGGATTTAACCGCCAAGCTGCTTCGAATGTCACCTTCCCTGTCCCAAGTGTGGCTTGTGGTTAGTTTTTCCTTCGTCAAAGACGTAAAATGGCTACACTCATGCGGGCCCCTCAGCCGCCATTCCCAGATTGTGACACGGACAACACAGAGCTGGTGAACGCCGTACCGATCATTGCACAAACGCTGCAGGGTGAGTTCGGCGAGATCGGGGTAAAACTATGCGACCTCGTCAAAGGACTAGGCGACAAAGACACCATGGACGGCGTTCACCTAACGTTGCAAACCCATAATGTATTGGGAGAGAAGCTGGCGAAATTTATTGAAGCAAACTTGCCATGAGATATGTAGACATGCTTGGCGGAGCTATAATTGTTTTGAAGTATGTATTATTACCTTGCTTAGGGGTGACATAAAGAATGCATCCAAGCAGGTACTAGGACAGTCTAGTGCTGGCGAAGTGTGCAATTCAGGCATGTCAATTCCTGGGGACTATCTTGACGAAGTGATGCTTGGTCAAAGATGAGCAAAAAGCGTCGGCCCAATTGGTATTTGTCCATTATTTAAAAAAGTTACCATCTCAATGCGGTACTGCGGTTTATAAATAACCACGCTGACCTAACTCTGTAAGAACCTGGCGTTTCTGCGAATATTTTGCAGGTCCCGTTGACATATGTCCGGCGAGTACGCATCTGTATGGGAATCCGACTCAATTGATTTACGCAGTCGTAAAAAAAGCAGAACAACAACACGGTAGTTTTGGTTTCTACAAAAAGCCATCGCTGCCAAGTGCGCTTGGGCAGGTGGGGCCAGCAAAAACTTCATGAATTTGCGCTACGATTGGGAATGCTCTAAACAAAATTCCATCTGGTAAAAATCATGGGCGTCTTTTTAATGATAGAACGATGAGAATCAAGAATTAGAAGCGATTGAGTGGACAGGAGATGGAATACTGTACCATTCAGAACAGTTCGACGGGGGGTCTGACTGCTGACACCTTGGTCCAAATTTTTTTTTCGACCATTGGGTGTCTGACTGCTGACCAATTTTTACCAATGACTGGGCCGCATCGCAGGCCCTGGGCGAATACCTCGGGAGCCCCTAACTTTAGTGCTGACCTCGACCGAACAACAGTGGTCTGAACCCCGATGCAATGATCTGAGAGTGCAGGGTTAAGTTTTTTAGGCTTGTCGTCATAGGGGATCGGTGAATTAGCAATGTAAATTTTGTAAATAGAGGAGTGCAACGGTCGACAAAAAGCCCCTTTTCGATAGTTACGAGGCCTTTTGAAAGCATTTTGGGAGTTCATATTGTTAGAACTGTACATTAATGGGAATTACAGAATAATTATCCATTTTTGTCAAAAAATGGGTCAAAAATTCAAACCTGACCGATTTTTCTTACATATATGGTCATTTCGACCCCAACCGACCTGACTGCTGACACTGGCCGAATTTGGACCCGACGGAGGGGCTGCTGACCTGCTGACCGTCGAACTGTTCTGAATGGTACAGTAATAAAAGAAATGGAGCCACGCGGGAGGATAAATGATGGGGTATGGTCATTTGATGATGGGAACGGGAATTTCGACAACCGGACAAATTATAAAAGGATGCGATGCCAAACCCTTTCTCCCTTGTTTTTTGACGTCCACCACCCTTACCGCTAACCACTGCTTTTGCTCTACAGCAAGCCCTTCCACTCACTTAAACACTCACTCTCGTTACTTTCTTTTGACCATAATGTTCGCTAAAGCTTTCATCGTCGTCGCTCTCGCTTCTGCCTCGTTGGCTAAGATTTTCGTGCGTAACCATGCAAACGGTACCTCTACATGACAATTTTGAATACTGACTCTTTCCTATAGACGACTGCCCCCGTTGCGTCGACCACTTACTCTGGTGGAAAGGAGGCTCAGATCAGGTGGCAGGATGATGGTTCAGCTCCCAGCCTCAAAGACTTCGGTCCCGCCAAGATCTCCATCTATGTTGGAAACCAACTTCAACAGGTATGTTTCAACATCCTTGACCCAATATAAGTTGCTCATGTCCCTCTCTAGACCTCACTCCAGCTCATCAATGCGAGTGTTGATGTCTCCACCGAGTCTCAGCTCACCTTCACTGTTGACCCCTCTATTGGTCCCAACAGCGGCGAATAGTGAGTCAGTAAATTTTCCCTTTGAAAAATGCTAACCTCCCCTCTACAGCTTCATCCGTTTCGAGTCCCTTGGCTTCAAGGATCCTGACGCTCCTCAGTTCCCTGCTTTGGCTTTCTCGGCCAAGTTCACGTAAGTTACTGCCCAGTCAACCATATCGTGCTACATGAATTAAAAATCTTCCTTACAGTCTCGACAGCATGACTGGCAACTTCTCCGATGCAGTCAAGGCCCAAATCGCCGGTCAATCCACTGCTCCTCTTGGTGGTGCCGCTGCCTCCTCGACTCCCGCTCCAGGCGCCTCGTCTTCCACCAAGCCCACTTCCGCCAGCTCCAGCGCTGCTTCCACCAAGCCCTCCACCTCGGCCTCACCTTCTCCCTCAAAGGGTGCCGCCGTTAGCACCCGTGCTGGCTCGGTCGGAATTGCTCTCGGTGCTGTTCTTGGTGCTATGATGTTCTAAAGAACACAATGCGACCCTCTACTGTCCATCTTTCGTTTTCTTCTTTTAGATCATCATATTTTGCGATATCTATTTATCGGGCAGTGCATGTGGCCTCGCTATACCTTGCTCTATCCAATACCCATCTATTTGTGCTCATTATCTGGATGCTCTATTGTATCTGTCGCTCGGGAAAGGGATCCACTCAACATCCTTATTTCTCGACTGTCTTGCGCCAAAAAAGTTGATTCACGCTTCATTGACATGACCACGTCATCAAGACGATATGATACGAACATTAGAGTTTAGTATATAGCAGCTGTCCCAGTCGGAGACCACATAGTACTCATCAGAACTTTCTTAGCCATTCGTTTCTCTCATAATTCATAATGAAAATAATTAGATTTGACGTCTACATTACTGGGTGCGCAAGCATGCAAGGGAGGAGAGTGTTGATTGGATTCTGAGTGATTGTAAAATTTTCGTTAGCTCACCAACCACCAACCCTTCATGATCGCGCAGCACAGCCTGGAGTCAATATACAATTCCGGGAGTTGCCGCGCAGGATCCCCCTGATTTCGACATCCTGGCTCATGATTTTGACAGACAATCGACTTGAACTACTTGAAAGGCCACTCGGAGAATTCATTGAATCTTCAGAAATCGACCATGACTGTACCTCATACGATCCATAAACCTGAATCTTTAAGCTCCTGTCATTGGGACCCTGAAAATTTCTTAGAGTGGTCATTAGGATCTCCATGCACCTGGACAGAGCAGGAATCACGCAATATAACCAAAGCAAGGTTGTGGTTTATCGAGAATTGCCATCCAATCAACATTTAACCTTCAGGAGTCCAGTGGCAAGTTGATGATCATAAGAAGCGCGACAATGGGATCACGGTTAAGTTCTCTATCCCGATGGTTGGTTGTCGGTACAACTAATCACCATTGGGAACCTTTATGAAGCACTGTATCGCACTCCATTGTAGTGCAATCCCATTGTTCGATGAATCTGCATTACTTATAAGCAGACCAACCGCTAAATATCGACCTCAACTCCATTATCGATTCAACAAACATTTCACAAGTATGTGGCACCTGTCATTAATTTTCTTAGCTCACAAGCAAACACTATTACTTACAGAACAGAGTCTTGCAATATGGGGACCAAGGCTAAATCCCTCAAGAAGGTCAGATTCAACCCCGTAAGACGTGTCAGGCTACCACCCAACGTCATTCACAAGATCGCGAGCATCGTGCACGAAGCAGAGCTTAAAGAATTCAACAACAACGAACGAGTCGTCGTATCTGATTACCGCACGTTTGGATTTGAGCCTACATTATATAAGACGAGAGATGACTTCCCCTACAACATGGCCCGAGTCTGTCGGTCGTGGTGGGACGCCATTCGACGCGTCCCAGAGTTGTGGACGAATTTTACCTTCAACATTGCTGAGGATCCTGCGCGAATGCTGTTTAGTCTCCGCTTCTCTCAGGACCTGCCCTTAGCTGTCTGTATAACGACAAAGGTGGAAAACCCCGCCAGCCGTCGTGCAATCATACGTTCGAGGGTGACAGAGAAGAGACGAATGGAGATTGTGCTGAACGCGCTGGAGCCACATCTGCGGCGCTGTACTTCGATAGTCATTCGTGTTAATTGGGAATTGAACCTTCCCCTCCTAGAGCGCCTTATCCTTCAGGATTCAGACAAGCTACGCATCTTGATTTGTCAATGCCGACTTATCGAAAGCATAGCACCCTATGATCGTCATCAGACGGGGCCGAACTGGTACGTTAACGATACTGGTTGGTCGAATGACCACATCGTGCACAGGCATGACGTTCCACTCAGCGCGTATGACTACGATCCGGGAAAAGCTACAGCAATGGCTGTAACAGGGCGGCAGTACTCCGACGCTGTTTTACATTCTCCTGGGCTATTCGAATCCATGGCTTGCAGTGTAGATCACCTCGCTCTCTCGTATTTCTCGTTCGAACCTCCAATATTCCGACGAGATGTCATTGACCGTGCATGCACTGGAGAGCACCTCCTCACCGTCCGTGGCTTCTTTTCACTTCTCTCGAAACTCCGTCCGAGAGGCTGCGCTCCAGGTTTGGGGCTCTACCTGTCTTTCATGAACACCAGGTACATTCCATTCGCATTTCTCGATCCCTACGAGAAAACAGAAACATACACCTCCGTTGGGATGCACCACCCCATTAAACATCCCGCCACGTTCAATTTCATTTCGTTCAACACCATCGGTGGATCCCTATTCTGGGAGATGAACCAGTGCAATGCGATATCTTTATTGAGCGCCTCATTTGCTCGATTCCGGAATTGCGTGTTGATATCGTCATTTGGCCGAGGCTCGACATTATTTGGGCTCATTCTAGAGGAGATGCAAGATCCTGTTAGCGTGTGTTATGCCTCTATTTACATGCGGTACACGACGGCCATATTTAACGCTTGTAAAGGCTTTAACGACGACAGTTCGAGGATAATCGGGGAGTCGAGGTTGACAAGGTTTGGATTTCTAGCTGCAACCCGAACGCGAGAGATGGCGGAGCAGTTGCAGACAGGGATTTATATTATCGACTGTGATAACCTGACGGGTAAAGAGGTAAAAAGTTTGGTTGACTCATATACGATGGGCAACGAAGGCGACAGTCTACTTAGGACGGTTGTGTTTAAGAGTCGAAGCAAAACGGGGGTGCCGAGTGAGGCTATCGAGGTCCTGAGATCATTGAAGGATGTAAAAGTTGATTTGGACAATCGGTGAGCGTGAAGATTCGTGTATTTAGTTAGGTTTGGGGAGTTAGTTAGTTGATTTTTTCTGTGTATTTTATTCAATTGATGTATAGGTTGCTCTGTTTTACGAATACCTACTCTTGTGTAGCGGACAAGGGCCAGCCCGAGTGGCGGCGATCACAAGGCGGAGATGTCCGATCCAACACATGATCGGATCGCCATTATCTTATCTCATTCTTCAACCTCTACCTCGACGACGACCATACCCACTCATCCGAATCGCATTCAACAGCTCAAATGTCGACCTTATCAATTAAAATTGAATTTGGAGGAGGTCTAGAACTCCTTTTCGCCAACCAAAGGACGTACAAAATCCAGATACCCTCCTCAGTCCCAAAAGACAACTCCACCACCACAGAGGCATTGCAAGATGAAAGCAAGGAGAAGAAGAAAACCGACGTTACTTATCTAATACATCATATGAAGGAGCATATGTTGAAGGAGAGGGCTGAGCTGTTTATGGAGAATGGAACTGTGTATGTGATCGTTCTTCCATTGTGATGTAGAGTCGACTTTTTTGACAGCTTTGGCTTTTTTCTTCATGTAGACGACCAGGGATACTGGTTCTCATAAATGACACGGATTGGGAGTTGGAGGGAGAGGGGGATTATGAGCTTCAGGATGAGGATGAGCTTGTATTCATCTCGACGTTGCATGGAGGCTGATCAATCCCACCTACGACACCACAAACGCAAGATGTCCCGCAAAGCCGGCATCGAGTCAGCATCAAGAGCTTCACTGGGTGACATTTCGCTCTCGACAGGATGCAGACCAATGCGACTGATGACAGTGATGTACCCATTCATACCGTGGTTATACCCCGCATTATGTGTCGATGAAGTCGGATAGATATCAGATGGATTTACAGTTCCTTCAAAGTCCTTTGTCTCTTTCACCTGAGATATAAATTTATTCATAGTAATATACTTGTATTTTCTAATTTCTCGTGCATGAACGAAGCAATACCAAATAGACTTGCAACGACTCTCATCGGCGTCGGAGTAATTTGGCTGATTTTTCGTCTGTAAAAGGAAATTTTCAGGGTCGCTTTTCATCCTCTTTCCGCTTCCACTACCCGCGTCGCAGGACTCTGGCTGTTTGATTGCTGATAGTAAGTCAATGATTATCATACATACAAATGACTAAAACTGAGCAGAAGGCTTCAGGTACTTGTAAGTGCACCTATGCACCTCGAGGTTTAGTCAATCAGTGTTAATAACTTCTACCTGAACACTCTCAGGACGCGAGCTGTTCATACTGTATAACATGAGCGACAACCAAACGCCAGTCACAGATATTCCGGGTCTTCACCCATACCAAAACCCACTTGAAACGTGGAGTGACAAGTTTGCTCGCAAGTTCAAAGAAAACCCATGGGTCCCTATCGGTTGGTCGCACTTTCAACTTGACAAGCCTCCAAACCCCTGATTGGCCTTTCTTTTCTCTCTCTCTTTTGGAATCACAGGATGCTTTGCAACATGTGGTGCCCTCGTTATGTCTGCTGTAAAAATGCGAAAGGGAAAATCTAAGGAAATGAACCACTGGATGCGTGCTCGCGTCGTGCTTCAAGGCCTCACCCTCGCCGCCCTAGTCGCGGGGTCCATGTCCCTACGGGCCGCAAGGAAAGCTTCAGAAGGTAATCAAACGGAGGCAGAACTTGCAGAGGCCAAGAAGCAGCAGGATAAAGCAGAATTCGAGATGAGGTTGAAAGGTGCAGAGGCGACGACTGCGATGGAGGAGGCGGCATTCTCCAAACCTGCTGCACCTGTTGTTCCAGGATCCCCAGCAGATCAGTCTCCGTCTGCTGCTATAAAAAAGAGCAGCAGTTGGAAGTTCTGGTCAAGCGGCAAAGATTCATCGTCGTAACTTTGAAGTTTACACGGCTCCACACATTGCATTCCCCTTGCTAGCTTTTCACTGTATCCCTACTCTGCACATAACTTACTTATTTTAATCAATGATCAAACAAAAAACGCTCTGATCCTCGCTACTTTATGTGATTAAAATTTGGGAAAGATAGGCGCGAAATTAATGGAGAGCTGGTGTAGAATTAATCATACAAAGAGACGAAGTACACGATGTCCCATGTCAAGGAAAGTTGTCTAAAAGCTTTCCTAGTTTCCGAATCTACCCGGAAGTGTTGGAATGCCAGGCATAAGTTGGGTTGTCGTTTGGTGTTATTGGACCGCATAATGAATAGGTAGACGAGTGGGTGGTTAGGTGGTAAGTGCTTGTGTTGTGTCACTGTTTATTGACAGAGATGGGTAGAGGTGGTGGTATAAATCACGAGTCGGAACGTTCGTGCACGACAGAAGGATCTTCTGTCTCTTTGACCTCTATAGCGAGCTTCCATCCGCCGTATAGTTGATTAACTATGGCGCTTCGCTTTAGAACAGTGCTTTCCTTCACTGCCTCGGCATACAGAGAGCTCAGTCTCTCTGGGTCTGTCTCGTCCTATTTAAAGCAATGAACATTACTTCGTTGAGCTTATCGTTGAAAGTCATGACGAAGTTTATAACTCACCTGCATAGAACGGAATGTGTCCTTCGTGCGACGCACAAAATATTCTCGGAAGTTATACGAGCTGAAAGACTGCGAACTTCGCAGCATGTTATGGTACAAGCTCAAGATGGCTTGACGACTGGGTGTCGCTACTGCTGACATTTTGGTTATATTCTTAAGATGGACGATATATACGACGATCAAAAAGGTGGTAGTATTCAAATGAATGAATACCTAAAATACCAAGGAGTTTGCGGGAATTCAGGGAGGAGGATGAGAACAACGTGAAATGCTGATGAATCAAGGATGTTCGTCATTTGTGTTGAGGCTTGTTTGCTTTGAAGGATATCGTCATTGATGGTAACTTTCATAGATAACAAATAACCTTCATGAAGCCCCACTGACTTAGGTCGTCCCAGCGTTGATATTGGAGCAAAACATAAGGCACCGAGATCGCAAAACATGGCCTCGCAAAAGGAAATAGTTATCCGATGTTGCATCTCTCCAAATTCCCGATTTTCTCGGTGCACCGGCGACCACCGATCAGGCAAAGAATGGAGTGCTCTCGAAGTCGCCGCCCAGAAGCTACCAAGCGTGCACTTTCTTCCACTCCATCGTACGCGTTCCTGCTCTTTCTTTGAATGCCGTTGGTCCCTTAAAAAGCTCGATACGGAAAAGAGCGCACTGGTCATGGCATCCACAAGTAACTCCTCATAGAAAATTGCAGCCATGGATCAGACAACAAGAACGGAGTGTTCCGTCAACTTGAAAAGAAATGACTGAAAATATTTCCCTCAGTGAGTAACTTCTATTCTCTGGGTTTCGGTCTGAAGTGTCAACTCCATTGCTCTTCTAAAAATCCCTCGTCTATACCGACTTCGTAACTTAGAATATACTCTTTCCCGGACGCCGTGTCTTCTATTGTTCTCGTTGCAAATAGGATAAGGCACTGAACTCGAGATGGACGCAATTATAAGGTCAGCGCCTTCCTTGCCTCCCGACGGCCATACGCAGCGTTAAGCCCTATTTTCGCCAGAACTGGTCTTTTCCATCAGATGTGTCCGAGTCTGTGAATATGCCAAGCATAGACAGGCGTTGATATGCTACCTTGTCTGCAGGGTTGCTTCATGGAGAGAACAATCCTTAACCATTATTTTGAAGTTCGAGTAATTGAATTTGAATAGCAATCGACGGCCATAAGCGTACTGAGTAAACGTTGATCAAGTGCTTGTTGGTCAACATATGCGTAGTATTGCTATTGTCTTTCGAGTTCGATGAAGACATATCTTCGAAGAACTTTCTGAACCACCCACATCCCACGGTCGAAACTCACCTCTGAATTCTGAAGCTACCTATCAGTCTAATGGATCCAAAAAGGTATCCACATTGTCTCGACAGTCATTGTCATGCTGCCAGACTTCAGGATCGAAGGACTCTTTCTCCACTATGCAGGGTTCATTCGAGGTCGCTGAAAGCCATAAATAGGACGCAAAAATAAGATAAAAAGCATCAAACGAAGTAACCCAATCGTTTTACACCTTTCAACTTAAAATTCAATTCTCCATCGCTATCTTCGCCATCCTTTCTGCCCTTCCGTTGGCCGTCCTGGGTATACCCTCCTCCCCCGAGACTGAATTGCTTCAACAGCGCATCATCTGTGGTATGTTGCATTTCTCGATATGATATAGCATGGATACTGACTCGGCACTTGACTTTTCTAGAACCTGCTTGTTAGTATATATGTATTCGATTCAATCTATATTGAGCTTTCAACATGTGTTTGATTACTGACTCAAACTTATTTTACAGGCAGGGACCCTCGTCTGCTGCGCTGGAAAGTAAGTAACGTCGGTGTGTGCGTAGGGAGATCTGGGTCGAAGGTGAGTGAGGGTGAAGATGTGAGTGAGAGATGAGATGGTGGGATGGAAAGGGAAAGTAGTGACGCGCAGCACGAGTTCGTGGGGTCTATATGTGAGAGAGATGAGGCTGAGGGAAGGCGAGGTGAGGGATATGAGCTGAACGATTCGGAACGAGGGATGAAGGTGACGAAAATAAGCGCTGACGAAGGTGCACACGGACACCGAACGAAGCCGAAGACGAAACACGAGCACGAAATACGAAATACGAGGGTGGGAAGAGCTTATATTCGTTGTAAACTACGTACATAATACGTATAATGCTATGGAAAACGATGGAAATCAAAATAAAATATACGACTTGTAACTCTGAGTTGACCTGCCATAAGTACCGGACGAGCTGTACTGGGTAGTCTGAGTTGGAGGGAGTGGTGGTGCAGTAAGTGTTCTTGGTAGCTGGTTGCGAATAGGAGATGTAAGAATACGGTGAGTTTGAGCACGCTGTCTTCGTTTTCGAGCTTGAATATTCGCTTCCGGATTCATAATCGTCGGAACTGCGACGTCCATGACGGCAATCCCATGTATCCGAACTGCCAATGTTTCCAGAACTCATCGGTAGTTTGAAGTGTGGCGGTTATGAAGGTGGGATGAATTAGACGAGACTAAGAAACAGGGGGTAAGAAAGGCTGACAAGTAAGGATAGGTGGCAGATTGCGGATTTAAATAGAAGTACTAGTAACCCAAAATCGATACACTGAACTATGACACCGGGGACGCCCACGATGGTCGTTATAAGTCGGAGAAATTGGGATAGGAGACCTCCAGGAGGGTGGGCACTGGATGGGGGTGTTAGTCAATAATTTAATACCACAACACTCAGCAAAGCTGTGTGCTAACAGATGCCAAAAAAGTAGCAGGCGTGGAAGCAATGAATTGAAGAATCACCAGTATACGTCGACAGAACCGCATGGGATGCGTTTTGTGGGTCGTGTTTGGCCTTCATTCCTCGTATGGCCGTCCCGGCTCGCCTCGAGCTCACGGTCAGAGCTGGTCAGAGGGAGCCTGAGACAGCACATGTGTATATTTCATCAATCCCGGGTCCATCATGATGAGCTACATACCCTCTTTTTCTTGTGTACAAGTGAATGACTGCTTAAAATACGTAGTAAAAAATACTCTTGACCTTGAGCGCTCTGCTCTGACGTACTTGATTCTCGTTATGCTCGAATCAACTGGGTTCACCTTATCGGGTTATCAAATGACACAAGGCCCCTTCAACTGCAGAAGGCAGTGCCAGGACCTCATCATGGTACTGGCGATCTCCCCAAGTTTTGGATCCCCGTTCATTATGCTGCACACCTCGTACTCATGTAGAAAGGATAGAAATTAAGCCGATGGCTCACTCCGAAACGATGTAGGGTTTCTTTGAGTTGATATTTGGTTGGGGTGTGGGGGTTCAAACGTTCATGTATCGATCAAAATAAGGGTCGAGAGTCCTAGATTCAAAGATATAAGCAAGTCGCTTTAATGAAGTAACGGCTCCATTCATCGATTGAACCATCATGCAGTTGCTTATCGACCCTATAACTCTCTTGATCATGAGGGGCATCTGTGTTTGCATCTGATTGAGACGCAAGGTGTCGTCACTAAAGGCAATTCCCGAAAGGCCTTAACTGTGCCTCATGTTATGTTTTCGAAGCTTGAACTCACTCCACAACCGTCTATTTTCATAAAAGCGTATCTTGCTTTGCCTCCACTCCACTACTCGTTGCAAAAAGCCTAAAGCTTAATTTATTGCAAATGTCCCAACCGACCAATATTTGAGACGGTGACACAAGGTCACCCTTAAGGAAAAACACGATCAAGCTACCAGTGTTAGGGTTGAAGGAACCCAAATTTGTGTTCATGCAGCAGCGTTCGCTAGGGTATCGTGTGCAGCGTATATTCTGCCCGAAGACAGATAGGAGATGAAACTTAGTCTTTGTGGAAATTAATGAACAGAATGTCGTGTACCAGGTAAGTGTCAATACCCCGCCCGACTTGTCATTTGATCAAGAATTCTGTGGTTTCCCTTTGAAGATTTCTCGTCACCAATTCATTATTTCTTCTTCACTGACATTCACAATTCTCTCAAACAGATCTGATGACACGATTATACTGCATTGCTCTAAGCTCATTACTCTTCACTGTTTCTTTTCGATCTTTCCGAGAGAGAACGCATTCAATTGACTGACTGCCTTATTCGTTGATCGTCCTCATTTTTCGGAGGACTCAAGTCGCCTGACCTCATTTTCTAGCTTCTAACCCGAAATTTGGATCATTTGATATGCTAACCTGCACACATTTACAGCAATGTCTCAAGGATCAAGTCCATAATGAGTCGTCGTTCGCTGATGTCGGTGGGTCGTTCCGCGGTGCTTGCTCTTCTTTCCATGGAATGAGTCACCAGACAGGGTGATGTACGCGCTTACTCAAGATTTACCTGTGACTCGCCGCACGGGACAACGTCGCTTTGAATTTCAGTAAACAACGAAAAATTTCCACTCAAGTTCCGGTTGCTTGCTTTGTACGAACCCGTGGCTCAGGGTCGCCTTGTTGACTATCGAAAAAGGACAAGCCTTTTCACTAGGCCTTCAATGACATGTCCATGCTCGCTGATGCGAGCCTTACTTCGAACAATGTTCTGCGCAATTCGCTGCGCTATTCGAAGATGAACTGACCTTTGATCCCTTTAATATGTTGAAGCGACGAGAGTTGCTCGCCGCTCAAATTACACTTGACTGCTCATACAGTACTGCCCCCGACCAGCTGGTCAACTCCGCAACCCTCTGCCCAGCGCTTTCGACAAATTTCTCAACGGTGGGCCCGTCAAGTGTACGAAATGAGGGGAAATGGTAGTGATGAATGATTCCTCCTCGGCAAGGCCGTGCCATGATCAAAATCCCTTGATGCGAATTCGTTTTCTGGGCCTCTGTTGCCCATTTCAGGCGAGACCGTGACCATTTATTCTCGAGCGATGCTTGCAGGGTTGACACATTCCAGGCATGTTTTCACTCATAACGTATGTACAAGGTTTAATATCCGGAGCCTAATCCGCCGCCTCATTCCAGAAGCAGTTTTTCATTAAATCGCGACAAGGCGCTGGATATTTCCTTCCAATTCTCTTCTGCTTCCCTCTCCTTTAAAACCCCTTCCATTCTTTTCTCCAAAAAATCGTCGAAAAACCCACCAAAAAATGCCTTCGAGTGATTTGGAATCTTCTTACACCCCTGATACCAAGGTTTCTTCTCCTCAGGCTGTAGCTGAGCTTCCAGTTCTGGACTCGTACTTCCCTCAGCAAACAAAACAAACACCATGGAGTCGCATTCGGTGAGCATCCAAAACTACGTTTTTCTTCGACCTTGGCTGATCATGCATGTGCCCAGCTCTGTGATTCGCGAGCCGATGGCTGAGATGATTGGCGTTGCGACCTTCGTGATCATCGGTACTGGTGTCGACTGCTCGGTGGTTCTTTCAACCAATCCAAACGTTGTTTCCTCTCCTAGAGGAGTGAGTCTGTTCCCTACTAGCATGGTCAATCATATATTAACAAGCACTGTCACCAGGACTTTCTTTCTGTCAATTTTGGCTGGGCTATTGGTATGACTATCTAATATGGTAATCTTTTTTCGACTGACAGTTTGCCCAGGCTTGGCCCTGGGTGCCTGGATTAGTGGTGGAATTTCCGGAGGTCATTTGAACCCCGCTGTAAGTTCTCATTTTCCATGTTCCGGTCGTTCTCATTTGTATATCATCCACGATTTATCAGGTCACCCTTGCTCTCGCAACTTGGCGTGGATTCCCCTGGCGCAAAGTTCCTCGTTAGTTGACTTGCACTGATAATCACACAATATTTGGCTGATGTACACGTCCTTGTAGAATATCTTCTGGCACAGGTCCTGGGCGGTTTAATTGGCTCTGCTCTGGTATACGCCAACTACGTCCAAGCTATTGATATCTTCGAAGGTGGCCACGATATTCGCACTCGCGCCACCGCAAGCCTATTCGCCACTTATGCTGTAAGCATTCCTATTGTCATCTATGGTATGCAAGGGCCTAAATTTTATACTGATTAAAATAGTTGGATTACTTGAATACTGGTACTGCGTTTGCTGTCGAACTTTTCGGTGCTTGCATCTTGACATTCATGGTCCTTGCCATGACCGACAAGAAAAACAACGCCATTCCACATGGTCTTCTCCCTATTGGTCTCTTCCTGGTGCTCCTCGGTCTCGGTGTCTCACTAGGAATGCAAACCTGTGGGTGTTTGGTGTATGTTACGTTTTATTCTCAATCTCTTAACAAGCGTCTGTTCAGCTTATGCGTTCAACCCCGCAAGAGATTTCGGTCCCCGTTTGATGCTCACTTTCGCTGGATATGGCAAGGAATTGTACACTTATAGAAGGTATGGTGTCACACTCCTTTGCCGACTCCACTTGGGACATGATGCTGATCATTTCTTATTCGCGTGCATCTTTGTAGCCAATACTGGTTGTGGGCACCCATTCTCGCCCCTATTATTGGCGCCCAAGTCGCGGCAGCCACATACGACATCTTCTTGAATGAGGAAGACCCCTTCGCGCCTTCCAGCTTCGCACCCATCACTCAAAAAGGGTATGTGGTATCTGATATAGACCGACGTCGTTTGTATTGACATGTTTTGTTTTAATCTCTTGTAGCAAAAACGTTGATTTGACCCCAGGGTCTACTTGCCAGGTCTAAGGTTTTTTTTACCTCATCGCTCATCAACATAGAGTTCCGCCCTTTTCGACTTTTCTCTCTCTCTCTCATCTCCTTGGTTTGGGTTATCGCTTCGGCTTCGGGTTTATTTCGCTTCGCTTCTTAGGGTTTTCACTTGGTTCTTTTGCTTCCAACTACTCACTCTCGTTATCATTGACCCCTGGAATTGCTCATCTGCGCGCCACACCCATTCTTTTTTGTGATCACATTGTGTTGTATTGTCTGTAATCACCGCATTGCCATCATTGTTACATTATCTCTCTACGCATACAGCTTACACGCAATACTACATGTACCTCTTCACTGACATCTATGTACGTCGCTCAGTAACTAGTAATTCTATAATAGACATCGCATCGCCCTGCATCTCTACTTGAATTGGTCGCTGAGCAAGGTCCGATCACTTCGCGAACCTGATGGTTGGGATTAGCACTGATCTAGAACTTGGAAAATGAATACGTTCCTTCAGCACCCAACTGACTTCCTTTATGCACATACAAGCTTCAATCATAGATGGTGCTAATTTCCAAATGGGCATCCGATAGCACAAGCTTCTCGGTCCTAGAGATTATGTATGTATGTACTTGGGGCTTCCGCTAGACAGGTCAAATCTTTCTGTCGAATAACATATTCGACGGACATCGCGTGAAAGTCGCCTCCGCTGTGACTTAATCTATAAGCTTTATCGTTTGCGTACTGCGACAAGCGGGCATGATAGTACCCCCAGGCGTCATAGACTATCAGTCCCGATCAGGCAGCAGTCGATTTGCTCTAAGCGATCAAGCTAGTGACAGGCGCTTCGGCTTCGGCTAATTATCAACGTCTTTCATCTCCTTTGTATGTAGTTGCTTTAAGATTGTCTGATAACATTATTTAAACTTTTAGTCTGATGGAAGTGCACTGGAATTATCGAAAACATGTGTCAATCGAATCTGAGGGACACCGATTGAACCCTATACGTCAGGTATTTACTGAAGAGGCTTAGATAGCCTTGATAAAATTTTATGATCTTTCGGAGTATCACTGAAAAAAAGTGACGAAAAATTTTAAGTTCTCGCGCTATCGAAGCAATATTAATAAGTAGGATCGGTGGTATTGCGTCACCTTCGAGCAGCCAAAACCCCCTATGTGATCTCCCCGAGTCACAATACCAAAGAGTGGACACGCGCACAATATGAAGTCACGCTTCATTTTAACATCTTCCTTAGCCTTAGTAAAACAGAGGGAATCGAGGTCACCACTGCTCTCGGGTGCAGTGAAATCCTGACCTCTTCAGGTAATGTCGTTCGGCGCATCATTCAAAGCCCATAAATTTTGAACAAGTGGAACATCAGTAAAAACTTAGTTTTCATTGCGATAGGGCAGGTCGCTCGAATGCACAGGCCAAGATACTGCCCGATGTACATTTGAAAGTACCAAAAAGGAAATAGAGAATGAAAGAACGCAAAATGCACTGCGCTTTGGACACGCTGTCGAAATTGACGCCCTGAATGGTAATTTTGCGAGCTTCAGAGGCACCTCTCCTTTCGCTTATGCTGTCGGAAATTTTTTGCTCCGTCGCTCATAGGAGTGATTGCTAAAAATTAAGGAAAGACGATATAGGTAACGAGACGTGAATTGTTACGGGACTGCCATAGTCTGCTCGGCGCTCAGTGTTCCTTTCACACACTGTGAATAGTCCAGTAAGCTCTTTACGCCATTGTTAGCAGTCAAGCAGTCTGGTAGTCTCGATTAACCCAGCCTCTCCCGTTTGGGCTTCCCAACGTGAGAGTCTGGGCTCAAACTCAATAGTTCAAGGGGGTTTCCGCTTCGCACAAAATCCACTGAATTACGAAGCCCATTAAGGCGCGACAAACTCGTCGCGTCGACTCGAGGCTGGGTTGACCGAGCCTAGCAGTCTGGCTGAGATAAATTTACCTCTATCGAGTTTTGTCGAAACTTTCATTGAGTTAAATGTGTTCACTTGAATTACTCTCTGCATAAGATCCATTGTTTAGCTGCCCATTTTGTGACCCCTTTTCTCGAAATGGTGCTGGGCTCAAACAATCATGCCATCAAAAGTTCATTGTGCGTACCGAGATCTACCAGCTGTGCTCAATCAGGTACTGCATTCTTCCATTACACCTACATTACTTCTATCCCAAAAAGGATCGGCCCTTAGGCCCATCGTCTTGTATATAAGGCAGCTCGAGGCAGGCTACACAGTGTCGAGCTCTCTCTCGTTGACCTCTTCGACACCTTGTACCATCTTTCTAATACCTTGCCCTCTGCACTTAAAATGTCGCATACGCAAAGCAACAGCTCTAAGATCAACGAGCCCCAGAGCCCTTTGCCTGTTGAGGAGGCTCTTCCTCAACTCAGATCGTACGCTGTTCCTCAGCGCCCACAACGCGGTCTGAACAAGATAAGGTCAGGTGATATGTCCCCACAGTCGAGCTTTGTAGCTCACATCTTTTCCAGGGAAGCTCTGCGTGCACCGTTGGCAGAGTTTTTCGGCGTAGCTATCTTCGTGTTAATTGGTGCTGGCTCTAATTGCCAGGTTGCACTTTCGGCCAACCCTCTGATCGCCTCTTCACACAAGGGCGTAAGTTAACCCCTCATAGCTCACTCTTATCTAGCAACACAGGTACTAACCTTGACATCGCGTTCCGTAGGACTATCTATCCCTTAACTTGGGATGGGCTATCGGTAAGCAATTTCGACATTCTTCCCACCAATCTGGCGTCTCACATGGCTTCTTGCGTCGTGACCAGGTCTGGCTTTGGCAGTATGGGTTAGCGCTGGGGTTTCGGGGGGACATGTAAATCCCGCGGTGCGTGTCAATGATTCGGCATCACTCTAGAATTCAATTCAATTAACATTTTCATTTGCTCATAGATTACACTCGTCCTGGCTACCAGAAGAAAGTTCCCTTGGAAAAAAGTGCCTGGTGCGGGAGATATCATTAACCTATCAATAGACCATGACCCCTAACTGTATTGCTGCTGTCAACAGTCTATATTTTTGCTCAGGTCATGGGAGGGGTCATTGGTGCCGCGCTGGCCTACGCACAATACCATCGGGCTATCGATATCGTCGAGGGAGGGCAACGCACCAGTCTTACTGCTGGTCTCTTCGCGGCTAACCCAGTGAGTCATTTCTCACAACATTCCTGCATTCGCTTCGTGTGCTGAGCGACAACAAAAGATCAGCTATATTTCGAATGCATCCTGCTTCTTTTCAGAATTCCTGGGTGGCGCAGTTCTCGCTTTCATGATCATCGTTGCAACGGATAAGAAGAATGCCACTGCACCTCCGCTTTACCTTCTTCCCTTGATTATTTTCCTCACACTTCTGGGACTCGGAGCCGCCCTGGGCATGCAGACATGTGAGTATCAATTTTCTATGTGACGCAGCCTCGGCTAGACACAATTGTATTCTAAATTTCTAATCGCTCATATTCCTTATGTGAATCAGCATTCTCCTTCAACCCTGCGCGCGATTTTGGTCCCCGCGCATTCCTTGGAATGGTGGGTTACAGCGGCAAAGTCGCTTTCACGTTCAGACAGTGAGTACTATCTGTTTTCTCAAAAGGTTCTCTGGGAATCCGGTCGCACTTTATTCTTTCAGTTCAAGCCGGTCAGCGGACTTGAACGTCCGTCTTTTCGAACGTCAACCCTTGGCAATCCGTGGTTGTTTCTGACAATGAACTGTCAATTGTGTCAACCACATGTCGTGCGGGTGCAGTATCCGTGCGAAACTAGACAGGGGACCGACATACCCAGCCGTGGACCCTGCTCGTTGCTCCAACGAATGAATCCTTTCAATACAAAATTTACTAAAGACTTCCTTTTTGACATCTACTTAGTCAATATTGGTTGTGGTGTCCGATAATCGCACCCATCCTTGGAGCGCAAGTATCCGTGGTTGCTTACGACCTTCTCCTGAAGGACAATTCAGAACATCATGACACCGCTCACGCCGCTGACAAGAGGTGAGTAGTGCATTTTTTTTCATATTTAATGAAAACTCGTGCTCATGTGAAACGTCGCTTCATTTCCACGCCTATGGTTGATCCTTTCGAATCGAATAATCACTCCCGAACACCATCGGATGAACCCATACAGTTCGGGTACCGAACGGATCAGCGATGTGTAATGGTCTAAATTTCACTCTTTAGCGCGCTCGGATGCGTTTCACAAAGCGGTGCGTTAGGATGAGCGTCCTCCCTCAACGCAATTGCAAACCGAGATGCCTAGGGATCATGATCAGGACCTTCGCAATAATGATACATACCATAAACTTATGACACCTTGCTTGAAGTATTTCTTTTATGTCTGATGACCGTCTCACTTATTTGCGACACACTGTAATGCCTTGTCAATGAATCTTACTTGTTTGAAACTGGTCTGATGCACTCCCTCCTGATCTTCCGACAACGTCACCGTCTCGGGCTAGAAAAATATCTCGATTGGTGACAACAGAGACTAGAAAGCTAAATCAAACCTGTGGTGAGAGGGATCACAGCGGTGATTCTCTCTCTCCAAGCACCTATAGACAGGCAGTTTCTGCGTATGTGGGATAGTTATGGACAAGATTAATAATGGGGGCTGTATAATTAGACGCTGTGGCAAATATCTCTTCCGGAAACGTGGAAAAGTCGTGGCTCGGTTAAACCGTTACATTTCCTTTCAAAATCGTTCCTCGACTCGATTATGAATGAAGAAAACGTGCAAGAAGAACGCGTTGGGGGCCACGCGATAAGTATTTGAAGTGATTTGCATTGATGGTAAGCGCCGCTTGGAAGATCGATCATATTGGAGTCAAGTTTTGGGTGCGGTGTTTAACGGGGTGGAATCTTCGTTTCCCTCAAACTGAAGAGCTTTTTAAACACGTTTTCGCTTGGATCCACCCAGTATTTTCGGAGCTTTTAGACATGTTCGTTGACGTTCGAAATAGGGGCTAAAATATGAGTGATTGGAGCTGTCTTGAGGTTAAAGTTCAGAAATGCCAAAAGCTTGACGACAACAGGAATCAAAGGTAGCATATGGGTAAACCGGTCTATTTCAAAGATGGAAAGTCTTGGGATACGATTGGCGAGAAATAACCGATAATTGGGTGGAAAGGTGCCTGAAGCCATGACCCTACCCTGAGCTTACTTAAGCACTGATGCACTCTCAAATATCTTGGTTGTTCACATTCTCTTCCTTTCTCTCTCGACTTTCATCCGTTTCCCAACCCATTCTATCTTCCCCCCCTCTTTTTCCTTTGACTTATCATGGGTTTTCAGGCAGGACCATCAGATCCATTCTATGAGTTTATGAAGCCACCTCCGGACGAGACTCCAGCACAGCGTACAGCCAGGCAGAAGCGAGAGCTAGACGCACAGAGACACAGTGACAGCATCGATGAGGCAATCAAGCAAGAGAGGGCAAAAGCGAAGAAAGGGAGGAATGTGATCAAAGTTCTTTTGCTTGGACAGTCAGAAAGTGGTGCGTCGTTCTCTTTCTTGACCATTGCAACGTCGCCGAGTAACTGTCGACAACGCAGGTAAATCCACGACCCTGAAAAGTAGGAAACTCTCCATACGCCCGTTTCTACGTTCTTTGCTTATTCATAATTTTGTTCAGACTTCCGAATGAAGTTTGCTGCTGCGGAATGGGAGAAGGAAAGGGAAAATTGGCGCCAGGTTGTCCATCTCAACGTTGTTCGCTCAGTCATCACAGTTCTCAAGGTTCTTGAGGCTGAGATGAATGGGGACATTCTTGTCGACTCAGATGACGACCGTTCTACCCTCAACCAAGTGGAGGAACCGGAAGAACTGAAGTTCACTGATCGACACCAGCTTTTGATCATCAGGCTTGCACCATTGAGGGGTGTGGAAGCTGAACTGCAGCGTCGTCTGGGAAAAGGAACCGAACCAGAGCCTTCTGGTACACCTTTGACTGCAACACCTTTCGATGCACCTTTGGCTGTTTCTAACCACCGACGAAAACCCGAATTTTCTGTGCGGTCATGGAAGGAGGTTCTCAGTCCATCAACCCAGCAAGGAGATGTCGCTTTCCGCACTGGTGCAGATATGGTTGCAGATACTATCGCCAGCTGCAAAGATGATATCAAGGCTCTATGGGAGGATAAAGTCGTTCGCCTCGCACTAAAACGGCGTACTCTCCAGATGCCCGATTCCGCCGGCTTGTGAGCACCTTTTTACTGCAGCTTTATTGAATTGTATATCACTAACTGTATCATCGTTCTAGCTTTTTGAATGACATTGACCGGATCGCATCACGAGATTACATGGCTACAGACGATGATATCGTTCGCGCACGTCTTCGCACCGTTGGTATCCAAGAACATAGGCTTTTCTTTAAACAAGGTCCGTGGGACAAGTGTTAGTCGTTTTCCTCGTTATTCTGCCTCATTATCTAACTTTTCTGCATAGCTGGAAAGGAGTCGGGTTGGGAATGGCGCATTTTTGACGTTGGAGGCTGTCGGACCATGGTAAGCTTTTGCACCCTTTGCACCAGAAAGAGTCTAGCCTAATGGTTGATGCAGCGTTCAGCATGGCTACCATACTTTGACAACGTCAATGTGATCATTTTCTGTAAGTCAGCTGTTACATACTGGACTGTTAAGGATCTCACTTATGTGACTTTTAGTGTCGCCTGTCTCCGTGTTTGACCAACGGTTAGAAGAAGATCCCAAGGTCAATCGGCTCCAAGATTCTATCATCCTATGGACATCCATCTGCGCCTCAAAACTTCTGGCCAAAACACAGCTTATTCTGTTCCTGAACAAGTGTGATCTTCTACGGCGGAAGCTGAAGCGCGGTGTCAGAGTTAATCAATATCTGCCAAGCTTTGGTGATCGTCCTAACGAAGTTATCACCGTTGTAAAGTGTAAAGCACGAATCCTTTTTTCACATCCCACTAGAGTACTAATTAACGAATGTGTTTCAGATTTCCGCGAGAAGTTCAAAGATATCCAACGTCAGAATTCTCCAGAGCACCGCTCCACATACATTTATCCCACTACCGTGACTGTAAGTGATACTGCCTCTCCCTGTTGTTTTACAGTTTCTTACTTTGATTGTGTCCGTGGTTCTAGGATACCAGCGCCACCGGAACGACACTGGAAACCGTACGCGATGGTGTACTTCGCGAAAATCTGGCTGCTTCACAGCTCATCTAAGAAAAATGATACCCAAAACGCCTCAAATGTATAAACCCCTCTAGCACCTCAGCATCACACCCGTGATGTACAAGACTGCTTCCTGCACCAACTCCTTGCGACCTGCACCAGGATAATCCCATGCTGTCATACCCCTTCGACCTCCTTGTCGCCGCTGCGCCATTCCGCCACCACTACGACCATCTCATCCGCATATGAACGATATCGCTGTTGTCTGCCATGATTACATTGCTTTGTGTATTTTTATTGGATTTATGTTCTGCTCCTCGTTCTCAACATAATTACTTGTTGAACATCAAGTTGTGGGCAGAAGACGGCCCAAGTTCAGGCCTTCCCCTTTGTCCATCGGACCTTTAGGTACCTGGCAGCGTTAACCCGCGTCAATTGTTGACGCCGCGCAGTGGTTGGTACCTGACACAAAGAGGATGTTTTAATCCATCCTTTTGTTTTCAAATTCAAACATTTCTTCTTGCTGTATTATATGTGCTCATCCCTGTTGGTCATGTCACCAACCCCGCTCTTACTATCTTATATTATTCTACTCACAGTACTTATTATTGTTATGCCAGTAGTGTTGTTTATTGATGCCACAAAAACATCCATTTGTCCTATTACGAATGTCTGTCAAGCCACCGATATCAAAGTGTTGATTTGAACAGCTCGTCCCAAACCCTTTTGTTCAATGTCTGAATAGGTTCTTACTTTCTGGAGAAGATTTTGGCCACGGGGACATCGAATGCTGTGATTTTCGTAATTATCTACCACCACCATCATCCCAAGCACCACATTTATCCTAGCGGGCCCCATACTCTTCCCAGGAGACTTAGATGAAAAAAGGTCCTTGTGGGTCACCTCACCGCTGTGTAGATAGCACTTATGATTCAGAACGAATTAAGTATCGTTGGATCAAAGGATGCATCAGCTCCGTGATAACTTCGGCCAAGAGCCACGCAATAACGAGAACATCCTAATGTCCTATTGTCCGATGTCAAGCCTGAATGCATTTAAAACACTATTCATAGCGATAAAGGCCGTAGCACAGGACACGAGGAAGTACTAGGACCATCTGCTCACCTCATCAAGAAGACTCTAACCTAATGGTATTGACTCGGGTGCGGGTGGGTATACCTGCAATATTTGAACCAAAGTTTTGCCGTTGGTATTCAAGTCATGAGTTGACGTTGAGTAGTAATTCCTTCGATTTGTTGGTCATTCTCCGACATTCTCAGTGTTGACATTTACCGCCGCCAATCATGTTTATTTTTCTTTCTTTTCCTACGCGAGCCGACGAGGATGATTCACAAGTCAAGAATTTGTTGATCTGAACACATGGAAAATGAAAAAGTCCCCACACTGGAAGCGTGCCGACCCACGTTTTCTTGCTGCAGACTCTGATGGGAGCCCCGAAAATAAAACTTGAGAGCCGTCTCGACAATCAGGTTAACTCAGCTAGACTGCGTGAGGTCACCGCACAGTCACCGTTCCCCACGAAGCTTGAAGCCAAAACCTGCATGTAGTCCGTCTTTCCCTCGTATTCTCATCTTCGTGGTGGCTTGTGGTGAGTACCGGCTCTTTTACTGCTAAATTCTGACCTTTGACTCTTGCTTCAGGACCTGGAACCTTCGAAAACCAATCCAGTGTCACTGATTTTTACTGGTTGACCCTCTACAAATCTCATGCGTAGCTTCTTTGATCCTGGCTCTCCCTGTGTCTCGCGTGCTGGCCCATCCCTGCTTTCAAGCATTCTCTAGCTGGACTGAAATAGCTCTCTGCTGCGCATACCCACCAGAACGCCACCGTCGTACCACCCCACCTAGAATTGCATTGTCAACCCGCTACGCTAGCGCTATGGCCTTTTCGGCCCACTCAAACAGTGGCGACCGGGAGCAGATGAGCCGGGACGTTCATTGAAGCAACTAAATGCTACGCGCATCTATAGTGCTTGAAGAAGTCAAAATTGCCGTGCGCTGCTCCAAAGTTTCAATACAGCGCTCCACATCTTGACGCTTTCACCCACACTATCTTTACCTTGGGTCACAACCATCGCAAAAATGTTTCGCGCTACTCACTAGCTCCTGAACTACCCGCTTCTTCTTCTGGACACGTCTCTCCTGGACTGGACAGGGCGGAAAGGAACGCTCTTCCTTACTCGAGGTGGAAAGCGGGTGCTGTTGTTACTTAGCGGACAACCAAAATTTGTCGCCCTCATGAGGGATTTCCGCTACCACCACTACATCCGATTATGCTCTCAGACTACTGACCAGTTTATCTAAAACCTTGCTTGCTACATACATAGCTTGATTCTCCAAGGTATGCCTATTTATTTACTACAGTCTTTACCACAGTCGTGAGGCCGGAACTCACCCAATTTATTTTAGAGATTACGACGTCTTTGCTGCAGTGATCGTTGCTGTGTTTTTAGGCTTACAAAATATATTGGACGTTTGACATAAAACGCAGCCATGGATATTTTGACTCTATTTTCGGGATACGAGTCCCAGTGTTATTTTCGTCGTTTATCTATTGGGGCCGGCAAGAGGAGACCTAATTCTCGGTTTTATCCCGGCACCCATCGCGTGGGCGTTTGCCACGGGACTCCATTCTGGACGAAATGACGATGTCATGCGCAGGTCACTGGTCGAGTCCTACTGAGTTGAGGTCAGAGCAGAGTGAGAACAGCGTTCAGGACCTTTATCAAAGGGTTGACGTTGAGTGGGCTATTGTAGTTGGGCTAGGGTGAGCACGTCTTTCAACCTTGATCAGACGTTTCATTTGGATCCTTACCAACTCATACCAAGCTCAAACTTTTACCTCAGATACACTGCTTGAGATGGCTATATGTATTCATTTGACTCACGAAACTTCAGTGCTGATGGGCCCCAGGAGTCAGGACAAGAGATCCTTTACATTGGTATCACATGACGTACGTATTCAACCTACCAGCCGAGAACACGTCGACCGAAATCTAACGGAGTTCTTCCTATACAATTCAATGATGACATTCAACATGAATGTCCATCACCTGGTCTCTCTAGTTGGTCTTTGCCACGCGCCAAGTACAAACTCTTGCCTGTTTCAACATAAATGAGCCAGCACTTATGAACTCGACTTTCTATAATTATCCAGGCTTGCTCGCTCTTCGCCGGAGCGTTTCTCCTCTCTCCTGTAAAGGTCGTGCTGCTATCCCATCCAACGCGGGAGTCTCTCGAGGAGTGTACATGCGGAACCATTGCCAGTGCGACCCCGCGGCGGTCGTTACTCGAAATATAGACATTGGTTCAAGTTTTTAAAGGGGTTGTTGGGAAAAAAACCCGCTAATCTCTGGCGATTCCATACCCGATTGTCGTTTCCTGTTCCCGGTCTCCAATCAGGGTCTTTCCCATACTTGTCATAACCCTACGACTGACTTTAATCGCATCTCGTTACTCTCTTGTCTCTTAACCATCATCATCGTCATGTTCTCCAAGGTCTCCAGACGAGTCCGACGTAGCTCTGCGCCAGAACTGAGCATCCCAATGCTGCCAGAGGCGCCCAAGGTGGATGTGGCACCTGCGCTGGTGCGATGGGATGACTTTAGTCGACCGTTCCCCCCTGTATCATCAGGCGGATACACGAAATATTACAAGACACGTATGACAACACATGACTTTCCTTCATCTCCTCCTGCGACACCCTACCTCTGTCAATCCCCTGAACCATCCACAAGCACAAGCACAATCACAAGTCGGATAAAACCCCAACCCCAACGACCTGCTCAGTCCCCGCTCTTCCCCTTGTCGTCGCTCTCAGTATCACAGCAAAAGAGATGCCTGAGCATCATCCGCGAGTCATCAGCAGAGTCAATGAATATTAAAAGGCCATTCTTCCTCACTATCACTACCACGACAACTCCCGCGCCCAGTCCTGCTTCTCTACGACGGAGAAAACGTAGGTTACTCCGAACACCGAGTATTGAGCGCGATTTTGCTGTCCAAGCTAAACGGCTCTTTGGGTCGCTGGCTTCTATCAACATTGACACGAACGGATGGAGTCCCAGCACCGAAACTGAAACCGACAACGGGATCTCCCCGCTCAATCGATCCATGTCACAAAGTTCATCCTACGACTCGCATGATAGCCCCCCTTACTCGCTTGCGAGCCCTTCAACAGACTCGAGCCACCATCCCGAATTCCCATTAACGCCGGCGACGAGCATTGATGAAGAGGAGGATCGGGATCGGGATGCGGATGCGGTGGTTTTTACGAATCCGTGGATACGACTAGACGATCAAAGGGCCGAATTTCGTGTTGTGGATTCTGGATCTCAAAGTCCTTGTCTGGTTCTGCCCGCCGAGCCGGTGAAGAGACCCCAGAGTCGGGCAGAGTCGTTTAGTACGGCTAAGAGCTCGTTGAGTGAGGCTTGAAGGTGATCTGCGCCGTCCTTGGTTGGTTGGTTGGTTGGTTTCCACCGTTCAACGTTCACGACCTAAAGTTAGAACAAACTCTCTTTCCAACTTCCCAATCACCACCACCCCTCGCCCTCATCCTCAATTTCGCCCTTTCACTCCCACCTCATAAATGGTTACCTCTCCCTTTTCCTCTACTCTAATCATAACTTCTTGCCGCATCTTCATCCGACCACTCCACGATCGGGCCTTTGCACTTTCCTCTTTCCTCTTCGCGTCACCCACTCATGATCGAGTTCATATTCATAAACACCCCAGACCGCAGCTCAATTACCCACTTCGATCGTTCTAATTACGACCCTTTCCTAATACACCCCCTCACCAGACTTGGTTTTAAGCACGATGCTTCCCTTCGTGCTATCTTTATGCATCCTTCTTCTTCGTTCTTTACATACACCCGTACCCTACAATTTGTAATTCTAGCCCTGGCTCTTTCTTTGGTTTATCACACACGAGGATGGAGTATTCCGGCCCTGCTCAGCACAGACGACTGTTTTCAGTACCTTCAACTGATAGATTTTCCCCACTGTATGTATGTATGTTCTTACGGTATCACAGTGTACCGATACAATGCAATTGTATTATTGTAACGTTGAGGATACTTACAAGCAAAAGGGAACCGGGGGAATGGGGAGGAGTCATATCAGCTATCAGTAATTATAACGTCCATGGCAGACTGGGCATCGTGCCCGTGTATTTCGTATCGGTGAAGCAAAGTTCATAGATAAGCCTGAGCCTCATTAAACTGTGCTATTCCGTGTCATGCAAGCGAAAATGTGGGTCATTGACAAGCAATAAACGCCAATGCCAACGTTAGCGAGACAAGAAAAATGGTGTACGGGAGTAATATGCGAGTCTGTTACAGTGGCCCAAATCCTACGAAAACAACAACGAAAAAGAAAATGTAAAAGTAGCAAAAAGAAATCCAAGAAAAAATACATCTATGGTAGTTAGTCTAGAGTAAATGCGCATTGTCCAAAGGTAAGTCATCCTCCAAATCACGCAACCGTGTTTTTAGCGTACAGCCCACAAGCACACCATCCTACAATTTCTCCTTAACCCCAGACTTCTCCTTCGCAGCACCTCCTCCCTCCAACACACCCTTAACAATCGGCGCAATCGCCTTCCTTGTCGCCTTCTCATTGCCCTGCTTATACACCTTTATCTTCGAATCCGCCGGCAACACCCCCTTTGCAGGCTCGAATTTATTATGTTTCTTCACAGAGAGCTCTGCGTCAGCTTCAAGACCTGCCCATAGTCTCGTGGCGAGGGTTTGTGTCGTCAACACCGTGCCTTTCTCCCCCTGCACTGCTGATGCAGATAACGCAGCAATTTCAGGATCCTTCAATACCACCCACGCCATCTCCCTCTTATGCTTCCCCTTGCCACTCTTCCCCATCTTCTTCGTATCGCGGAATGAGGTCAACACACCCAACACACTCAACTTCCTCTCCATCATCCACCTCACACTATCCTTCTCCAGCTTCCCGTCCGCGCCCCAGGCTTTCAGCCTTACAGGCACAGTCGATAGTCCCACCCTGATCGTAGGATTGCCTTGTGCCCATCCAAGATTAAACGTGTATTCCTTGTAATCGCGCCTCAGGAGGTCGTATCCACCTAAATGGCTCACATCCGCCTTCTTCTCCTCCAAAGTCCTACTCAGATCCTTAATCGCCTGTGCCTCAAAAAGCGCATCTGGGTTCGGTCTATCAATCGGCGCCAACGCACTCAGCGGTGGTATCGAATTACCGAACGTCGAATTAGGGGCGAAGACGAGGGCAGCGTCGCGGTCGACTTGGAGGGCTTTACCGCCTGGTTTGAGCCCGTCGGTGTCGATGAGCACGGCGCAGAGGAGGAGGGTGCATAGTTCAGGGGGAGCAGGGAGGGGGGTGGTATCAGGAGCCGGCAGGAGTGCGGCGAGGTGCGACGAGGCGCTACCTGCTGGTGCAATGATGCGGGGGTTGGCGGTGGGGTACAAACCCTCGTCTGCGTGGTGATCTATCACTGCTACAACCTCTGCGTTGGGGTTATCTGTGGTGTAGGCTGCGCCTAACCGGTTGTGGTCTACCAAAGCGAATGTGGTGGATGGGAATGGGGTGAATTGGGATAATTCTGAGAGTGTGAGGAGTTCGGATTGCGAGTCGCTCAGACCTGCGAGCTTGAATGCGTGCAGGTTCTCTGCGCGAAGTAGGAGATCTGAGCGCTGCATTTGGAGGAGGGGGACTGCAGGTCGTTTGTGCACCTCGGATTGGATCCATGCGTAGGCGATAGAGCTCGCGATAGAGTCAAGATCTATAGAGGAAAGAAAAATCATGAATTAGCATTGCCTGAGCAGTTGAGATGGTATTTTCATAAGGCAATAACGTACCTCCAGCCTCATTCCCCATAACCACCATCCACCCCCTGCCCTTGCCCACATCCTCCTTTAAATCGTTAAGATACCCCTCCTTTGCCGTCTTCAAAAAATGCGCAAGCGACGACATATTACCCGCACTCTGCGGCATCTGTGCAGGAGCGTAGGCTTCGCTAAGACGGAGGGCAACTGAAAGACGACGAAAGGCACTTTTTCCCATGCTTAGACCCAGAGGGTAATAATAACCAGAACTCAAGGTGAATCGGTTAAGCAGAAGGAGCGACAGGATGGATGTGGTGATGAGGAGAGAGAAGGGAGAGGGCCTAGGGACCCTGAAGATAGATACCAGATGAATTTTTACGAAGCTTGAGGCCTGAGGAAGAACGGGCAGGTAGCCACGCGCTGTCCAGAGCCTTTTATGAAAGAATGGAAGGGAGGAGGGAAGGAGGCGCAGAGCCACGCGATCATCAATCCACCCATAAACGTCAACAGAATGCATCATCTTGGCACCCTTACAATGACAATAAAGTTATAAATTCTATGGATTCTGACCCTTCAATAATCAACAGTCAGAGGTTACATTACATACAAAGTACAGTGTGCCAGTGGTATCAAAAAGTAAGCAAGCAAGCCACAACTAAGCGAGGTATGTAATTACTTATCGCCCCGACATCCACCCAGACACAATACTCCTCGTCTGCACGCCCTTTTCACCACTATAAGAAGTAAGGACGCGTTCTGTGGCTAATTCATCGATCATCTTGAGATTCTTAGGCACAGGGGTATTTGAAGGTGAGGTTTTGGCGTCAGGGGATGACAAGAGGTGACGGGCGGACTGTTTTATATGTCAAAAATCATCAAGGGGAGAAAAAAACCATTCAGTTATCCACATAGGAAATGGAGAGCATTTCCGAAATAAACGCACCAGCTTGGTACCCCACCACGCCCTCACAGAGATTCCAAGAGGAATCGTATCAGCGTCCTCACGATCGTTCATGTCGATTACGACGAGGAACATTTTGAGAGCTAACGGGATATCCCCGGCTGTGTATGCTGTTTCTGCGAATTGCAGGAATGTGAATGGGTTTTGGGGTGTGAGGAGGAGGGCGTGTGAGAGGGCTTGGAGGGCGGATGAGTATCTGTGTTTTGAGGGTGGTTGTTAATAAATAGATAGGATGGATAGGATGAGTGGATAAACACGTACTGGTTACATGACGAGTAGATGTCAGCGAGCTCGAGCCATCCTTCCACGTCGGTGTAGAACGTATCCAAGAGCTCTGTTAGCTCTTCAACTGCCTTTTCAATCTGCCCACTGCGTCGGAGGACAGATATCCGGCGTTTCCATACTGCCTGTTCATCGTATATCGTGTATTAGCACTCTCCCCTGCAAAACCTATATAGATATAAAGTAAACGAATAACATACCGCATTGGCTGAGTCAATCTTCAACAACTCGTCATAATATTGCAGGACTTTAGAAGTGGACTCCGTAGCCTCCATTCGTATTCCTGTGAGGACATCCACGCGTGGTGATTCCGGGAATTTGACGGTGAGTTGTTTGAGGCATTGCTAGATAAATTAATTTGACTTGGTCAATGTCAAATTAAGCGCAAGAGCCAAAACATGCTGGAGCACAGACGTACATCTGCGACGTCGAGTCTGCCTACATCTATAGCAGCCAGAGCGAGTTGTTCCAAAAATGCCCAACCTAAATGGCATTACAACACCAGGTTTTATTAGTGACGTGTTGGACTACCCAGAAACACTATCCACACCTTCATCGCCCAGATTCACATTCGCACCAGCCTTAAGCACAATCAAGCCCTTTTCGAATGCCTCTTGCGACTTTCTGGTATTATTTGACCGGAACGACGCCAGTTCCTGCAGGGCATTTTGGAGGGACATGTCGCTGATGATGATGGCGGAGAAAGCAGTGGTACTAATGCGATTATGTCAGCACATCGAGTTGCTTTCTGCCACCATCGTCGTCGCCGACCGTGTCTAGGCTATGGAATTTACCCAATAAATTCTTGGAATTTGACCATGTTAGAAGGGGTTTTGTGTTCTCCAAGGAGGACATTTCTCTGGTCACAAACAGGTGGCTTAAATGGTGGACAAATTGGCATCCTTAAGCATTAACCCAACCCTGTCAGGCCTCACATCTGCTTTCTCCAACTTTCAGACACAGGGTAACTCAGAACACTTATAGAACAGATACACTCGTTGCATAACAGCTACATTTTCAGGCTTAATGCAAACAGGATGAGATATTAGTCCAAGAGGTCTAGTTAGCCTTGTCAATCTCGCTGCATTTGTCCATTTCCCGTTCTAGGAAGCATCTGGCATCAGGCTGCACACTTTGTTGCGGAAATCAGAGAAAGATGTCCTTGTGAGTCCTTACTGCATTTGTATTCCGTATCACTGTTGATCATTTTTAAGATTCACCCTACTTTTTGCCGTCGGGCTGCTTTCCTATCGACTCTAAAATGGCCCTAAGAAGATACAAATTGAACTGAAGCCTATTTATTACACCTATCACCTCTCAACCAAAAATTCCGACTCTAAAGCACCATATTCGAAACAAGCAAGCACCAGCAGTCACAGCATGCAATCCAGGTCCTTCCTACGCGTATCTCCTCAACGGAACCCACAATGTTGTCCCGGTTAAATTCAGACTGTCTCCTCTGAGATCTACGTCGTCCTGTAATACCCTCCCTAGTTGCTCTCTAGGTTCCTCTCAGACTCAGACTTCTGGCCCAGTCGCGTCGAGTCGCGCCCTCCGATGCCATCCCTCGTGATCCCCTCACAAATTGATCACCATTATCATTATGTCAGCGTTGATCTTATCTCTTCCTCTCTTCCCTCCCTCCTCCTCACCGCACCCAACACACAAACCCTACACCGTGAGCATGGAACCCTCAGGTACACCCCCTCTTATCACCCACATCGACGCACTGACACATCCCAGGCTTCCAAATTCCTCTGTGCCTGCTCAAAACGCCCAAAACTCCCCAAACACCTCTGCTGAAGATACAGACCTGAACCTAACGTCATCTCAAAAAGCCCACATTGAGGAGCTTCGAAAAACACCACCTAAATTTAGGGTTTACCCCCGCGACATCCTTCCCTCAAATACCAACGCAGATGACGATTCCGGATTATATACAGCTGCCATCGCTATAGGCTCCAACCTCGGCGATTCACCCCTTAACGTCGAGTTTGCACTGCGGTTGCTTGAGGTGCCTACAAGGGTGTTGTGGTTAGACTTTCCCGAGGGTGAAATGCGGTACAAGTGCCCGGAGGACGCGAAGGTTATCGTGACGGATACGTCGTTCCTGTACGAGACGACGCCTATGTATGTGACAGACCAGCCCAGGTTTTATAATGCTGCTTGTATGGTATGCTGCCCTTTTCTTTTCTTGACCCAAATTTATAACTATAACTAATAAAAATAAAAACAATAGATTAAGACGAACCTCACGCCCTACCACCTCCTCGCCTTTCTCAAAACCATCGAACGCGTCGTCGGGAGGGTGTCTACGTTCAGGAATGGGCCACGGGCGATTGACCTTGATATTTTGTTTTATGAGGACTACGTCCTCCCGTACGGAGACGACTGGATCGGTCCGCCTGGTTTGAATGTGGAGAGGGAAGAAGAGAGAAAGATGCTCGTTATCCCGCATGTGGGGATCGCAGAGAGGGAGTTTGTATTGAGGCCTTTGAATGAGTGCGTGTTCTCTTTCTCTCCTCTCCTGTTTAAATAATTAACTCATGAATTGAATCACAGCATGATCCCCAACTTCATCCACCCAACCCACAACCTCCCCCTCTGGTACCTCCTCAAAAAACTCCTTCTCACCACACACGACGAGCCCATCTCACGCGTAATCCCGTTCCCCCGGCTTCCTCTCCCAGACAAGAGTCTACATCCTGCGATTGGGCCCGTGCCGGAGACGTTGACGATATGGTCGTATCCTGTGCCAGGTCGTCCTTCTGGGTTTACCCCCAATGGCGAGCCTCTGACGAGGCTTATGGCAACACTCAACACCACCCCCGACTCCTTCTCTGACGGAAACCAACACTTCAGTCCTCCCTCCTCTAGCCCCTCCTCTTCCACTCACTCTTTCACCCTCGCACCCAGTCTATCCTACATCCGCTCCGCTATAAAAGACGGCGCCTCCATCATCGACATAGGCGGATACTCTACGAGGCCGGGGGCTGAGGTTGTGAGTGTGCAGGAGGAGGTGAGGAGGGTTGTTCCTGTTGTGGAGGCTATGCGTGCTTGGGGCCGTGCTGTTGGATCTGGGGAGGGGGGAAATGAGGAGCAAGGGGATGAGAAAGAGGAAGAGCTGATAAAGAGAATCAGAGATACGCCGATAAGTGTGGACACCTTCCGTCCTGAAGTAGCAGAAGCTGCACTCAGTGCGGGTGCGAATTGTATAAATGATGTGTATGCGTTTACGGGGACGTCTGCGTGGGTGGCTGGTATGTCATCTCTCTACTTTTATTTCTGGTTCTATGAGGGAAGCTAACGCGACTTGGCGTGGTGTAGGTGACAAGGCTAACTGGAGAGATAACGAGAATCTCATGAAAATGAAGGAGGTAGCGAGGAGGTTCTGTTGTCCTGTTATAATGATGCATTCCAGGGGAGATGCAGGGATGAACAAGGATTATAGTCAATACTCTTACGTCCACACATCGTCACCCTCAAGACCAACCAGACCCAACGCCGTCTCCGAGGTACTGGAAGCCATCCGAGTAGAAGTCGGCTCCAAAATCACCGCAGCCCTCCACGGCCCAGGTGGTCTGAGACGATGGCTAATCATAGCAGACCCAGGGGTGGGGTTTAGTAAAACCCTCGAGGCGAATCTGGGGGTGATCAAATATGCGGGGGAGATCGTGGATGATAGAACTATCGGACGAGGTATGCCCTCCTTATTTTTGGTTTAGGGAATATCTATCAATGATAACCACGACGAAAAGCAGATAGCACCCTCAACCCCCTCCGCTCTCTCCCCCTCCTCATCGGTCCATCCCGCAAGTCGTTCTTGGGCGCCATCCTTGCGCAGGAGCCGGCGCCCCGGGAGGCGCCTCCACGAGATAGGGGGTATGCTACAGCTGCGGCTGTTGCTTGTGCAGCCCAGCAAGCAGAAAAAGGCGTACTACTTGTGCGTGTGCATGATGTGCAGTCGATGATGGATGTTGTTAAAGTTGTGGGGGCGTTTGGGAGGGTGTAGAGATGCATCATAAATTTTATAGAGAGGATGGGAGGGGTATATAATGATGATACATATATGTAGGTTAGATGTAACGACATGTCTATATATAATATTATCCTTATCGAAACACGTATAAATCAAAGCTTCGTATCCCCAATGACCACCTCCTTATCTTTACCTCCTTTCAAATCCACATCCACATCCTCGCTCTCCTTCTTCCCCAGTCCCTCCCCTGTCTCTTCATCCTTCCCCCCCTCACCTACCCCGACCCCACTTCCACCCCCCTCCCCCTCCTCCTCATAATCACTCGCAATCCTCTCAATCACCCCCCTCACCTCCTTCCTCTCACTCACCATCTCCATCCACCTCTCGATATCAAATCCTTTGGCTTTATACAGCGCCTCCCTTCTCGCCGAAATGCTGCGTGCGAGGACAGAGGTGTACGAGACCTCCCGGCCCTGGTATAGGAACCAGAGGTAGCCGAGGATAACGGTGGAGAGGCCGGAGAGGTATGTTATGGGTTCCATTATGTCCCTGTTTGATCGCAGTGTTTAGTTAAAAATTTAAAGAGAGAGAGAAAAAAAGAAACCCATTGATACGCACCACCCATAATCCCAAAAAGTCAACCTCGCCACCCCCGCCCAATACACCACCAACATCCCAAACCCGCCCAGGGCCATCTTTCGTGCCCCCCGATGCGCCTCGCGATCGCATTCTAGTTTGAGTTCTTCCATGGATGCGAGCCGGGATGTGAGGTAGGCGAGACGCCGACGGAGGTATTTGGTGCGGTCGGCAAAGGTGGGGACGGTTATAGAAATGACGAGTTCAGTTTTTTTCGTTTTTTGGGTCTGAATTTTGTTCATACGAAATACAAATCTTGAACTCTTCAGCTCTCGCTGCATCTCTTATAAAATCCCCGATATCCGTCGAGTCGCTCCATTGGCAGTATTTGCCGGTGGTGGTTTGGCGGCGGAAGGAGATGGAGGGGGTACTCTGCCTTGGTGATCCGAATGAGGTAGAGGTGACGGGCAATGAGATGGAGGACGCGATGAGGCGGCTGAGATGCGAGAGGGGCTGGGAGGGGTGGAGGAGGAAGATGGTGGGTGGTGTGGACGGGTGTGATTCTGGGTCATGTCCAGATGAAGAGGAGGAGGGAGTGTCTACGGCCCCGTTTTTTATATCGGGTAATGGGAGGACGAGTTTGAATAGATGGGAGGATGTGGGGAGGATTTTACCTGTTGACGTTTATAAGTATACGTATATAAAGAAAGAGAGTTACATACCTCGTGTAGCTGTAATGCCCTCCATCTCATCCTCCCCATTCCCATTGCCCATACCAGTCCCAGTCTCGGTGATCCCGTGTTTACCCCATCGTTGTTTTGCGGGTGCTTCGGCTATGAAACGCGCGTGTTGGACTTCGAGAGATGATGTTGAAGGAGGAGAGGTATCGTTTGGGCTCGCAGAGGGTTTTTCTGTTGTACTGCTACTATATAGCCGTCTTCCTGGTCTTGAGCTTGCAATTAGTGTAGCGTTCAAGGTACGATGAGATGGAGTATGCGCAGGCTTGTACACGCCCAACTGTACCCTTGCCCCAATACAAACCGCTCTTGTACGATGTAGTGAATGGAGGGATATCATGGTACGGTAATGCCTAATGGCTGCGTTGATCAGCAGCTTTCTGTTGCTGTTTGAGTGTCGTGTGCTTGATTGCTTGCTTTCAGCGAGGGTGCTGCAAGGTTTATCAACTAGTGATGTCATTCGCAAAGCTTATGACATCATTGATCTGATCTTGATCATGATGGGTACTCAGGGGCTTTGGGGGTCGAGGCACACTGACTTGCTATTCAGTTTCTGAGCTTAGATCTATTGTTCATCAGCGTCAAGTCACTCAACCTTATCTCTTCATCTCATCGTCACTGCCTGGCGATCCACCATGTCCAACGTATTCGTAAGTCCTCTCTCCCTTCTCTCTCCATCTTTCTTCCTCGCATAATCACATCAACCACGTACCCAGTTTGACATCTCAATCAACTCCCTCCCTCCACAACGTATCACCTTCAAGCTTTACGACACCACCGTCCCAAAGACATGCCGCAACTTCCGCGAACTCGCTACAGGCGCACACGGATTCGGATACGAAGGGTCCGAGTTTCATAGGATAAAGCCGGGGTTTATGGTACAAGGAGGACGGTGTGTGAATAACGATGTGGAGGAGAGGAAGTCGATTTATGGGGGGAGGTTTGCTGGTGCGCATCAACATTCAAACGCGATGATGCGTGGGGACGAATTGATGAGTTTGAAATGAACAGACGAAAACTTCGAAATTAACCATACAAAGCCTGGTCTCTTGTCCATGGCAAACTCAGGGAAAGACACGAACGGGACTGGGTTTTTTATTACCACTGCTGTGACGGATTGGTTGGATGGGAAACATGTTGTGTTTGGTATGTGTCTTTTCATCTTTATCTGTCCCTCCATGCTTTATTCCGTTGACACGCGACATGATTCAATCTAACTTGACGGCGCAGGTGAAGTAATCGAAGGCTACGAAGTCGTCAAAGCCATCGAGGCACTCGGTTTGGATTCGGGGAAGCCAACTGGGAGCGCTGTGATTGTGAGATGTGGGGTGGTCGAAGAATGAATAAAGAGGGTTCAAAACGATCGTTTAATATGGGCTGTGATATCCCTGAACTTCGAATATATATTTATATAATTAAGCTTTCCACAATCCTCCCTTTGACTTGAAGCATCAACACGGGCGAGTCTAGTCTCGGTTAATTGGACCAAAACGGGAGAGGCTGGGTTAACCGAGACTAGGGCGAGTGAGTGTCATCTACCCTATCTAAAAATAGCCCAACCCGATATAGGGGCTTTGTTGACAACTATGTACACCCAGGGAGCACACCTATGACCTCATCCATTCTATCGCTCACCAACACACCTCCCCCATCCTCATCCCCCCTCACACCATAACCCAATCCCAGAATCATGGAATCCCTCCCCCTCGACACCTCCCACCCCGCCGTCCGGGACTACCTCGCCCTCGTGCGCCTCCAAGTCCTCACGCCCCTCACCCTCCTCCTCAACATCGCCGCCACCACCGTCTGCGCCACCCTCGCCAACCCCACCCTCCAGCATGTATTGAGACTGCACCCGACGGTGTTCTCGCCCAGTACGGGCGTGGTGGCTGCGTATGTGGGGGTGGTGGCGCTGGGCATGGTGGGGTATTGTTTGATACTTGTGGTGGTGAGGAAGGAGGAGACGAAGGTGCGTGCTGGTGGTTTTTTGGACTTTGGTTAGGATTGATGTGGTTGGAATATAGGCTGCGGTTATTAAAGGCGTCGGACCGTCCCTCGTGATTGCGAATATAACGATGGCTTTATGGTCGATTGCATGGGTACGTTGGCGCATCACTATCACGCCAACTAACTAACTAATCAACCACCCCCGCAGGTCCTCCAATGGTTCCTCGCCTGCACAATCCTCCAAGGTCTCCTCCTCCTCCTCCTCATCTACGCCAACATCAACCTCCTCATCTACCACCCCCCTTCCCGCTCCCGGCCCCTCGACACAGCCCTCATCCACGCCCCACTTCGATTCTTCCTCGTCCTCCCACTCAACATCCTCTTTCCGTTGTGTTTATTGTGAGTTTCCCCTCCCCTCCTCCTCCTCTCATCCCACCCTACACCCTATCATCTCACTAATTACTTACTTCCCCATCTATCTCAACAGCATCACACTCGGCTTCTCCCCGCCCCCGACCTCCCCCATCGACCCCTCCCACCCCGCCTGGCACCCAACAACAGGCCTGCTCGTCCTCCTCGGGATCAACCTCGTCGAACTCGTCGTGATTGTGGCGAGACACGATCTGGTGTGGTGCGTCGCGGCTGTGTGGGTGAATGTGGCCTTGTGGGCTGGGAGGGCGGGGAACGGGAAGCCGGGGGAGATATACGTGCGTTGAACGTTTTTGCTGTAAGAAAAGCGGAAGAATAACTGACGGGTCGAATGTATTGCAGATTACGGCTATTGTCCTGACGGCCCTCCACCCCCTCGCGCTCGTCACGTCGATATCGTATCAGTGGTTTGTGAGGCGCAGGGAGGGGAGGATCGCGCTGCCTGTTGATGGTGAGGAGGGGAGGAATCATGTTAATGGTCAGCCGGGATTGGGGCGTGCGCAGGGAAGTGGGCCGAGGGAGGTGGATGATACATGGGGGTGAGGACATGGGGACATGGAAAGGAGGACATGGAGGTTGTGCATGGGCACTGTTACTGTCTTATTACGCGGCTTTGGATAGTTGTAACTTGTTTGTAAAAAAAAGGCGATTTCATTGATTTCAATCTTCGAAAGGATCTTTGCTATTTTTCTTTGGTTTTGGTCTGAGTATTCGATTTGATTCGATTCGAATGACCAAATTATATTGATCCAGTCAAGTGAGAGGCTCGGGTTTCTGTCGATGATATGTATATGGGTAAAGTAGAGATACGTATAGAGCAGTTAATTCCTTGGAAAGGTTCGTACTTATTACTTATACTTACTCACCTTTCTGCGCCGCCAGTGAACGACAGAGTCAAGTCGATTTTGAGGAGGTCGGGTAACGGAACAGGGCCCTATAGACTCAGAAGTACTAAGGCGATTTCGAAACGCGAAATAAATGATTAATATTGTGACGAGCGACAAGAAATTACGTGTCTGTGGTGCCCAATACCTAAAAAGCTATAAAAAAAGCAAGCAGACCAGGGCCTGCATACGAGGCACAACCTACATACTAGAGTGGGGCGGTGCTCCCACACACACAATTACTTATAAAACAATACACAAGGTGCCAGCAGACGACGCAGCCTCGAGTATATGGTGGCCGCACTTTGAAGGGTGTAGTTGAGATATTGGTTAATAAACCAGTAGCGATTCGGGATATCAACTTTACTGTACATCATTCTACAACTCAATCTTCCTGTTAAACCTGGTACTTACAATCTGAATATGGATGATATCGTTTTATCTAGGTCAAGGGAAAGGTTATAATGGGCGCCAACGCAGAGGAATCCCACGCGTTCCTCAACCAGACAACATGAGTGTGGAACAAATCACTGGGAGATCTTCCGATTCTTCGACCTGGGGGCCCACCAGCACGCTCAAAGTCACGCTCAGACTCAGGCGCAGGATTTTCAAGGGGCGAAGCCGAAGCGCCGTTCGATGCTAAATTCACAGGATACTACGAGATCCCCTTTTTCTGCCATGTACCCACTGTATGCGACACTAGCTCAGGCTCAGGCTCTGTCAGTCTGTTAGCGCTGTTCCATACCACAGAAAATATGCCAGTGGATGGGATCACGCCATTCCCATTAACGGGTCACGCTCGTACCACCGTACCTTCGTCGCTCACTGCTCCTACCAGTGGATCCCCTACCTCGCCCACTAGTGGCCTAGCACTAGCATCACCATGGAAGCGAGCATTCAACGTTCTACTCCAACTCCCAAGAGTCAAACAACCATGACAATGGCGATAATTCCGTCACCCGATTCGGCACAGCCCTGCCCCCGACCTTCTTCGACACCTCGATTGCAACGACCATCCAATATGAGGTGTATCTCCAGATCTCGCATGGGCGCTTCCGTCCCGATACGAGGTATGTGCGCGATAGTTCCTGATCAGCATATAAATTTGGAACTGAAAGGAACTTTGAACCCTGCAATAGGATGGCTACTGGGATCACCTACCTCCCCACCGTCACTCCCCCACCCATACCTCGAAGCCGGGGAATTATCTATAAAGTGATCTCAGGTAGGGGAGCTCGAGATGACTGCCGTAGTGTCGTTACCCCAAGCCCGCTATCAGACCCCGCGGGCTGGATGAAGTGCACGTCTGCGATATTGACTGGAACCATGGGTGATCTTAGCAAACCAATTAAAGTTGGGTGTTAATTGTGTTGAATATTTCATCTCAGTTACGGATAGGTCGCTGAATAACTTTTGCTCTGTAGTTGTACCTAGCTCGACTGGTATGTATCTCCAACCAGTCTGATTTTGCCACAGGTTTAATTAGCTGAATTGCATTACTACACCCGAGGCACCGTCATCCCATGCTTTCTCTCCCTATCAAGCGACGACTCCCAAGTGATCGGAATTGAAGGCAAAAATTAGAGTTGTTACATTCAATGGCATACATAATACACTCCTAACTAACAAAATATATAAAGGAAACAGTCGTAAAAATGAACAAGGCAAGTAGATAGTATAAAGGCAGACTCGATCCTGAAAAGTAATACTATTACTGCGAAGTGAATGATAGGGTTGATTCAGAACGCTGCAAGCCACCAAACACATCTGATCTTGAACGATGCCGCGTTTGGCATCGAGGAGGGCGGGTGATTGGGACAGGGATGGTTCCCTCTGCAGAAAGTGTCGAGGCGATTTCCACAAGCTGTGAAATAACGACGTCTTCCGCGCCTGTTTCAAATGTGCAGCTTTGGGTGCGAAACGGGAGCATCTCAATGAAGTACTGTATAGGGAGCGTCAGAAAATATGTAAAGACAACGTCAGGCAGGTTTAGGTCACGCGTGGATAATATACATACTCACCTCAACTCGAAAAAAATTACACGGGGAGCTTGGTGGCATTGTCGCACCACTCGCCAGATGGATCTCACCCCCCAAATAGCGCTCAGTAGCATGCTGTTCCATGTCTTTAGTCGGTTTCCACCACAAAGCGCTCGCAACACGACGGGCCGCGGACGTGCGAGTCGTGATCTTCGGGAGCGCAGAGTGCGCGGAGCTCTCGATCGCGGCGAAGCCGACAAACGACGTGCACAGGTCGGTGCCGTTGAGGACTGAGGTGTCCTCCTCTGAGCCCCAGGGGTGGTATGCTTGAGTTGTGTGGTGGATGGTTCGGGTGAGGTGCACGCATGGAGATGCGGGGGTGCATAGGACGTCGAGGAGTTGAGAGTCGTCGCTGGATAGGGAGAGGAAGCATGGGATGATGGTGCCTCGGGTGTAGGAGAGCTAGAACTTATCTAGTCAAATTCCGATTCTACGAAATTAATGCTGAGCTACGCACTGGCAGGGCTAGGTACAGCTACCAAACAAAGCTGATCAAAAGCTGCAGTTGGCATACGATACTGTACTCACGTCACATGCCACTTTTATTGGTTTGTTGATATCGGCCATGACCCCGTTCAACGTCGCAGACGGGCATTTCACCCAGCCCGCGGGGTCTGTTAGGGGGCTTTGAATGACGACACTATGGTGGTCACTGAAATGTCCCTTCCCTGGGATTGCTTCATATATAACACGCCGACTTTGAGGCATAAGTGGAGGAGTGACAGTGGGAACGTATGTAATCCCAGTGGTTATTCTATCAAAGATTTTGTTAACAATTCCATTTCAAAAATAGAACCGACGATCGGGTTCCTCGGGTAATTATGAAGAAAATCAAATGTCTGATCGGGAGCTATCGCGTACACACCTCGTATCAGGACGGAAGCGCCCATGCGAAATCTGGAGATACACCTCGTATTGGATAGTCGTCGCGATGGCAGTGTCGAAGAAGGAAGGGGGAAGGGCCGTGCCGAATTGGGTGACGGAATTATAGCTTGTGTCGATATCGCATACAGTGGGGATAGGGCACACAAAGGGAATCTCGTAGTATCCTATGAATTTGCCATCGAACGCTTCACCCTTTGGAGAGTGTGCTAGTCGCCCGGGGCGAGGGTCTCCATTTGATTTGTTCCACACATGTGTCGCTCGGTTGAGAAATGTGTGGGATTCCACTGCATTAGCTCCCATTATCATTTTCCCCTTGATCTGAAACGACGACATCGAAATTGAAAGTAAGTAGCGGTTACCATGAGAGATCACAATAAAGTTCAACAGGAAGCTTGTTTGAGTTTAGAACCGACGTACAATAAACTTGATATCACGAATTGCTATCGGTTTATCAGCCGCTATCTCGACCATCCCCTTCAAAGTGCCGCCACCATAAATCTGAGGCTGTGTCGGACAACGGGAGCGGTCGTATAAATGCTTGTCTTTGGGTGAATACAAATGAAGTTTGATCCATGGTTTGGTTCCCTTGACAGGGCACGAAAAAAGGTCGCATTCTTCAGCAGATACTCGTCCAACACCTCCCATTGCTAATTCATTATCCTGGTCTCCATCGAAGGTCCCTGAGAAGCGAAGGACGACAGGTTCACGGTGTTGTCCTTGTAATTGTATTGAACTAGACCCATACGACTCGACATCTTCTGTAGGAGATGTCTGATTGGAGCTGATGGAGGTCGTCGACCCGGGATCAAAGATGGAGTATTGAGGGAGCGCAGTTTCAGTGGTGTAAGCACTGCTTGCAGATACAGGCCGCGTCCGAAAGAGCGCTGAGCTTCGTTGGAATATCCTGCTTATGCGAGACTCATTCGAGTCCCTGCCAGTGGAGGGTATTTCTAAGGTGGGTAACATCGTTATTCCGAGTCGCGAGGTCTTCAGAGACGGGTAGGGAAAGGTCCGATTAAATTGATTGTGGGTGGGCATCCTATTTAACTAGCAGGGGTTGTTACGGCATGCAGACTCCAGCGGCAGCCCCTGACGACAGCCAGCTGTCGCTGAATTCTCCGTCTGTTTCGTTCGTGTATTCAGTCCAATACAATTGTGTAGATGACATGTGTACTGTTCTATTATCGTGTGCGGGAGCACCCACAACCATAGTAGGTCTGTCTATCCTTTAACTCTTCCCTGCAAGGGGCCTTGGTGGATCGGACACCATAGCTATCATAGAAAATCTATTGTGTGCTGAAATCGCCACCATAGTGATGGCGTGGGTACTTATACATATGATCGAGAAGCTGTTAGTGAGTTTGCAGTTATCATTGCGAAGCAGGACACCCACCGACACCACCTGATAAAGATACTACGAAACTCTTTCATGAAAACCCCAATAGATGGCGTAGGTCCTGTGATGGTATGGATATCGAATCGATGCACCTGTCTAGTGATTATTTAGACTTTTCAACATATGTCATCAGTTGGAAACTTGAACTTAGCACAAACTTACCTTATCCTTGTCCCTTATGGAATTGTTGGGTTAGAAACAGATACGTACCATGAGATTGTGACGAATGGAATGTTCATCATTGCTGAAGTTCAAAGTTTCAGTCAAAGCGTTTTGGTCAGACACTTCCCTCAACCTCACGTGGAAAGTTGATTGTTTGCTTTAAGCTTACCGCCCCATTTATTTCCTTCTGCTTTTGCTTCAAAACAATATCTTAACCCTTGGCTTCATAAATGCCTGCATCGTGCCCAGTTGTCATTATTCAAGGTTAACTCGAAGAGTGCATACATTCTTTGACCTCTTTATGGCCTTCGTGCCTGGTAATATCGCTTCACGCTCCACGTGGCTTTTCGCTCTTTGTCTAAACTTCATAAAGCGAACTCATAACAAACGTTGAATGGCTTTGTGATATGAACTCTTTGACAAACCTTTTTCTTTGCCAAGTTGAACATAGAAGTATCTTTGACAATCGATGATGAAGGCTATAATAGAAGCTGGGATCATGGGCTACAAACCGACTATAGTCCCCACTTTTGCGACAAACGGTGATACACTTTCTCTCCAATTTTTGTAGGCGACACTTTCAATTATGATGCCTACTTCAGACCCTTCCTTTCCCGAATTTAATTGGTGCATTTTCGACCACACCGAGGCGCTCTCTCAGCGATTCTGACTTCTCTCTTATCCACCCTGATAGTGACAGCATGGCTACTTACTCTCTGCGTCTTTGCGTCGATGACGGCTCATGTGGGACTATTGTCGTCGATCTGTTAGATTGCGAGGACATACGTATGTCCTCCTACGAGAACGGTGACTCGGATCATCATGACGACGACGACACCCCAGAGCTCTCCCCAGCATCTTTTTCCGGTGTTATTGACCTTCCTATGGATGTAGAGGATTCTGCGAGACACCTTCTTCACGCGCTCTCAACGACATTTGAAGCTCCACTAGATAGCTCGCAATCTCTCCCCTCAATATCCAAGCTATCGACTGAGGTGTGTTTGTGGGACCACGTTCAACTTCCTCACATCTTGGATAACGAACCCAGCCCGCTTCTCCTCACCAAACCACCCTCTTTTTCCGTATATACACAAGAACGATCCCCCGCTCATATAATCCATCGAAAATACGCCCACATCATCCCACCCACTTCTAATGAGAATCGTCCTCTTGATACCACTGCCAGTCTGTCGCTCCATTCATCTCTACCTTCCGCTCCGCCATCCCATCAATTCCCGCGTACACGGTTAGCTTTTGTCAACACCATCCATCCATCGAGATACGGCGTCACTTCTATCGTGCAATGTCAGGTCGATCGAGGATTGCCTAGCGACAGGGTCTTCGCAGCCAAGGTGTTCAAGGGCCGGAATGAGCCTCTACTCAACACACCGCCTTCCTCGAATGGATTGAATCTCATGGAGCTCGAGCTGATGGCATATCGGAGAATCTCAGAGGCTCGAGAGGTGCTCGGCGTAACGAGTGGCTTAATTTTTGTCTTAGAATTACAGGCTGTGTTTTCGAGTGATCAGTATTTGTTCATGGTCATGGTCCGTGTCCTTCTAGCTTTTACAGTGCGCAAGGGCTTACCCAATCACTTTCAGCCGATGATGCGCAGGACCTTCGATATTACTTGGCACTCCATCGTCGTCCCTTCCTCGCAGACCGAAGACGCATTATAGCACAAATTGTAAGCTTCCTCTCTATCCCTTCCTCAAGACATCAGTCTGATCTTGTGTTCGTATAAGACTGTAGGGATAGCAGCACTGCACAGCATAGGAATCCTCCACAGAGATCTCAAACCCGAAAATATCATGCGTGACCAACAATTCAACGTCAAAATTGCCGACTTTGGCTTGAGCCTGACCACAGCAGCCCTTCGACAACTCGGGCATAAAGAGCTGGTCGCGAGTGGGAGAGCCGGGACCTGGCCCTATGAGGCGCCGCAGGTGGCAGTCGATAGTTATGAGTACGGTTATGGTATCGAAAGTGACTATTGGTCGCTTGTTGTCATCGTATTCGAGATGGAGACAGACGAGTACTGTGATTATGTGAGAGCAGATTTCGTTCGAAATAGCTCCTGTGCTTACCCAATATCACTTGACGCTTTAGATTCCCTTCGAGAACCCCGATCAATATTTACACTGGGACCTCTCTATATTCAGAAAAGATTTATATGCGATCGAGGATTTCTTGTTCCCCTACGGTCTATCGGTGCCAGCTCGAGACCTTGTATACGGAGTGAGTAACCTTTCCCTTTATTTTCATGAACAACGCTCATGGCACCCTTCCAACAGCTTATGCAACCTATTCCCAAAGCGCGGTTCGGAATAAAGGAACTTCTTACTCATGGGTACTTTTTAAGACCTGAGTAAGTCACATTTATACCTTAATTCCCGTCTCACTCTAACTTAATAATTAGTAGCACTTCCGAATTTGATCATCTATTCGTACATCGTAAGTACCTTACCACTATCCTCCTGTTCAGGCGTCTCTAACTTTACCAATCGAATAGCCGTTCATAACACCTACGAGCCCCCTGCACCAGCACATGCGACCAACAGCAAAATCTACTCATTTCCAGCCTGCTTAATCCGTGCAGATCACAGTTGGATCAACCCGCAAGGAGCACTTTCGGAATAGCAACACGCCGTCTCGCACCCAGGCTTATCCCCGCGAGTTTCAGCCCGACGCAATCCTGATAGAATTCGATTGCAATTAGAAGTCATCTCGAAGAAAAGCTTCCTTCAAGGTGAAATCAAACCCCCAAATAGGAACGGTCATTACAACAGGATAATCTATCAAATCGGTAGAAGGGAACGCGTCAATAAAAGAATCATTTCGCGTTCAGTCTGCCTTCGTTCAATTGGATTTATGCTTGTCATGAATGCGCCAACCTGTAACAGTAAAATGTGTCTAGTGATGTGTCTAAGGAACGCGGAATGTTTAGTGCCAGGAACGACTATGCATCCACCCATGTCCATACCGCTTTCATCTCCCCACTCATCACTCCTGTGATCAAAAGAGACAGAATACATGATGGGCTAAGAGGGCGAAATTTAATAAAGTTCATCCCGAATGGAACGATGCAGAGCAACTCACCTCAAGTACAAAAGTGCAGGCTGTGCTTTGCCGAATACATCCATCACCGTTATCGTGACCACTAGTCCAATGATGTATCCGCAGAGGGTGGCGTAGAAGTACCGTCCTTTCCGCCCTTGTCTCCAATAGTCATACCGAAGGCCCAGCGCTACAAAGGTTCCTGGAATGACTATATCCCCTAATCCGAGCATGGTAAACCCTCGTCCTTGGGCAAATGAAACTGACTTTGGCCATAGGATTTTAATGGGAACGTCCACTCGAGTGGCTACTTTCACCATTACTTCCGTCCCGAAAACCCACCACACATCATATATGAAGAGTCCACACAGCAAGATACATCCAGTCTTGAATGAGTCGAGCCGTAGTAGACTCAAAGCGTTATGAGAAAATGACAGCGCAAGTATGTCGGTGACTAGGACTGGGCGCCGATCCCCTGTCCACAATATGTAAAATGCCGAAGGAACCCAGGCAACAGACAACAGAGCTAGCGAAGGTGTGCGCGAGCTCACTTTGATCAAAACTACATGATTCCAATAAGCCCTTTATGACCGAGAAACCAGGGAAAAGACTTGCCTTCACTACCCTTCTTCAATTCTAATTTGACAGGGTCAAATTTCTTCCACTGAGTTTCTCCAAGAGCCCATCGAGTCAGCGAGATGAGTGCCTAGCAAGGGTCAGAATCAAATGATTAATTTGAACAAATCGAACACACATTCCATACACTTCCAACCCCAGCAATAGCAAAATACCACCCAAGCAGCCAATTAATCCATTTCTCTCCGAGGTATTTGACGATTCCATATAACCCAACGAGCGCCGCTGAGCCAATCTAAAATTGTCGTTAATAACCACGGTAATCATAACCACGAGGCGCAATTCTCGCGCCCCGCAATACAAATGCTGGCTGCAATTGCATTGCATCTGCGTAATAAAATTAAAAGTCATAAAGGACTTACTATCGGAAATAACCATGCGTCTTCAGATGACATCCTGTCCATATCCTCTTCATCCTCGTCGTCTGATTCCTCTCCGTCTGATGAGGTCTCGGACGTTTCCTTTCCCTCACTCTGTACCTCCTTCCCCTTCAATGATTTTGCGTCCTTCTGGCCTTTTTTCCACTTCCTCTACGAGAATAGACACCTGTTAGAACAAGAACCCTATTTGAAGTCATCGAAAAGCGTTCAACAATGTGAAGCCTGGCCTGGTATGCTTCAGGCTCAACGAGTCTGCCAAACACATTATAGTCTTTCCAGAGGTTGGTTTCCTCGTCCAGAACGAATCAAAGGCCAAATAGTACTTACCGGTAGTGAGCCATGAGCACCTGCGTAGATAGAGAAGCAGGCTAGGCCGAGTAAGCCTGCGTAAGACGACAACAGGTCCCAGTCGGGGTCAAGGCTGTTCATCGTTCAAGTAAACAATGTTGTGTCGAAACGCAACTGTAGCACGGGACCTAATGAAGAACGTCAGTCCAGTGTCACAAATACAGAGATTTATACGGCCTGTACCGGGTGCAGACAGGTACCAGGAGATTACAGAATAGGTGGAGTTATGATGGAGGAAGGTGAACGTCGCCTGCCAACATGGCCCAGAGATACCAAACGGTTCAATTGATCCGGTTTTGCCGTTGCCGCTGACTGATCCGGTGAATAGGGGCTATACCTCGAGCTCAAATAGTCCCTCGAAAGCATTGGAAGTAGGAACTCACTCTCATTCGGACTCTCAAAATAAAAATTGTACTCAGATATAGATATAAATTATTTTTGTTTATTCAAGTGGCACGCATTTCAAACAGATCGAAAGCAAATATTGGAATCATCTCGGCCACACAAATTTGTACAGTTTAAGTATCGAGTCTTATGGTGCCGGGCAGCATAATACTATAATACTTCTACAAGCTCAAGTTTGCGATACCTTGGCGTTTGAGGACTGGTCTCAAGTTAGCAGATAGAAAGTAATGCAGCACAAACCAACATACCACGTGGGATGTGTGGCTTGATAGCAGCCGGCCAAACAGTGGAGAATGCGCTAGAAGAAGTTTCATAGGTCAACATGTGCACATCGCCACAATAATTCAGAAACCGAACTTTGGTTTGCCCTCCGAGGTGATAGCACCAGGTTCAAGGCTGCCAACGGTCGGACCGCAGCAAGGCGAGGCCGTTCCCCAGACTACAAGTAAAATTATTATTCTCTTTTCCAATATGTCCAATATGATCTGAGTAGACTTACTCGGTCCGGCGGCCCAAACAGTCCAACCGATGTACTCTTCGTTAGCAGCGAGGTATTCAAGCATCTCGTTCAACATCTGTTTATCGTGTTAGTGAATCGCGGTTTGAAACTCGAGCAAAACGAACTTACGCTGATGCACCCTTGGTTGTTTCCTCCGCCAAATTCGCTGACGATAGCCTTGAGCTTGTGTTCCTTCAGCCAGGCAGTCAGTTTCTCGAGGTTTTGAGGAGCAGGTTGGGCGCATTCGTCATGACCACCCGAGAAATCGATGTCTAGAACACAAATTAGCCTTTGCGTCGCACGATAAGTTAAAAATGAAGACTTACCGAGGTACTCATGAATATCGAGAGCCAAATTATGCAGAGGATCAACGAGCTGGTGCATAAAATCGCTGGAAGGCTTGCAATCCGCGCAACTCCACTCAGTCCACGAGTGGCCTCCAGTCCAGGCATTTCCAGGAGCAACAATAAGCTGGCGAGCACCAGCGGATCGGATGTTGTCGATAGCCACTTGGTTGTTCTTGAGCACAAGTTCAGTTGCCTATCATGGGCTTTTATCAGCGACGCTACTTGCAAGACAAATGTTTAGGTATGTACCATGTCATGAGGCTCGTTGTTGATTCCAAAAAGAACCTTGGGGTTCTGAGCGAAGCGCTTTGCCAATTCATGCCAGAACTGGCCGAATTGTTTTGTGGTGGCTGCTGTTGGGTCGGAAGAGTTACCGATTACGCTTCCAGAGAAGGGCTGCTGGGAGGGATCACTGTATAACGGACAACGTTAATTTTTGGTCGAGATTTCTCCAATTTATTCTAATTTACTTGTAACGCATGTAGTTGTGGGGATCGAGCATAGCGTAGGCCCCCTTCTTGAGAGTGATGTAGTTGACAGCATCCGCGAATGCGTTGAAATACTGGTTTTGCAGTCATGAGATTCGTGTTGTCATTACTTCACCACAATATGAAATTAACGCACAGTTTCATTGAACCTTGAACCAAGCCCGTATTGGAGGGGACACATCCTCTCCATCAAAAAGGTAACACGGAAGAGATTGATCTTCTCCTTGTCGACAAAAATGTCAACCGTCGACTGTAGATAAAGAAATTAGGACAAGGTAATATCTCGAGAAACGCTCGAGCCAACCTTGTTGATGAAGGCGTAGTCCACACCGAGTCTTCCTGGCAAACCAAAGCCTGGGTTACCGGGAGACCAGACACCAAATTCACCTCCTGACTGGAGGAGGCTCAGACCAAGTATATACAGCCAGATCACTGAAGGCGTACCTCGTTAATACCAGCATAGATGATTTTACCTACTGCAGCTTGAGTAGCTGCTAGTAGCGAGACAACCTTCGTGAGTCCAAAGAGCATTTAGGGAGGCAAGTCGAAGCAGATAAAATGGTGATTCACCGCACAGCCTTTTATATCCCAATGTATAGGAATTTTGCGGAGTTTTTGGAAGCCATTGACTGTGTATTGCCAGCACACCCGAGCACAATGAGGTTCATATCGGAAAATGTGGTGGACAGAGCTATTTTTAGAGGGTAGGTCACCGTAACGCTTGCGGAAGATCGTCGGTTGTGAAGTACACCTCGTGGAGGCTTGAAGTTGCTGTTTCTTCTGATGTTGGAGGGCCTCAGTCATGCATTTGCCTGTTTTCAGATATGAAGATAGTTTATAGATCCCGTAGAGCATTTGAACGCCGTAATCCAGTGCTTCTGTGCGTCCGAACGACACCTGCTGGCAGTCACGTCGGGTGACGAAGTGCCACCTTCCAGGATCAGGATACAGTCCACCGGGCCGTCGACAGTCAGGACTGCCGTCTTGAGCGCCCGTATACTACCAATGAAAATACAATAAGTTAAGTCGAAGCACAGTGGTGGTTGAAAACAAACCCACGCAGTCACCGACTGGATGTGCGAAGTGAAAATCCCATCACCAGGTAAAAACTCCGCTTTCCGACACTCTTTGAAAGGGAGTGATAAACAGAAATTTTCACTCCTATTTGTAATGTTCATGAATCATGCTTAGCTTGCTGAGACCGGCTCAGAGTAGCACAGAATTAGGCTATATTATCTTACAATGGGGATAAGTCAGCATCGAAAACGAACCATCAAGTCCAAGTACCTAATACTACCCCTAGAAAATAGAACTAAAATAGAAAGCAGAATTCGAATCATCCATGATCCAGGGATGGAAGGGAATCGTATATGAAACCACGTTAAGTAGTGGGACCGTCACCAGCTAAGCAAGGTCGTCGACTGCGATAGAGAAAAATTAACGTGCACGTTGGAGAACCTAAAGCCACATCATGGCAGAAAAAGGTCCCAGCCCGAGTCCCGCGTCAAGGACTGCACGAGGGGGATCGAGCGAGCGCAACGCCCGATCCCCCTTACCTCGGGAGAAATCACAGAACACAGACGACTGCAGCACCGGCACGAGTCTTCGAACAGCTGAACTAGAAGAGGAGTACCTCGACTCTCTGTGTCTGTCGTCGTACTCATGCTACCAGGTGGGGGTGCGGCTCGACAAGAAGTCTCATGGACATCTTGTGTCCGTCTCTTCCATCGACATGGGCTACTAGGATGCTACAGCCGTACAAAAACCATAGTCTTGTGTCTGTCGCCATCCCTGGTGCCAACCTTCGTCTGTGGTCTATGTGCAGCGACCCCATCGAGTGCCGAAGAGAATTGAGGAGGGGAAGTTATACAATGGGGTATGACACAACAACGGAAGGTAGTGGACACTGTGCAAGCTCGGTGGGGTTGTTTGGGGTGGTAATGAGGATGCCTTGGGCCTTTTATATGTCCCAGCGTAGAAGTCCTTTCTGGCATGCACTATTAATTATCAGTGGCCCGATCGAGAGAGGATACACTTTGTTGCAACACTGTTTACACGAGGCGTGTACGATGTAAAACCAGCTAAAAAAGACGAAAATTTCCATGCACATGGGCGGAGTTCAACCATCGACTTCGACGGGTGGCTAATTGGCCCTTCAGAATGGCTTGTGCAAACGTTATTTTCACAGGGTGTTCACTGCAATGAACGCCAAGTCCAGAATAGCACTCGTTTAATTTGCCCCGTCATCACCTGCACTAGAGACCCACACTGGTACCACAATAACTGTCAGAATGAACCTTGTACGAGTTTTCTCCTTTCGTACCCCAATTTCGTGGCCTGTAGGCAAAAAGTCGTGGCTTTCATCCTATTCTGTGCCGCTGCCTACTGTTAAAAGGCAACTATAACTGAAGAACAATGGAGGCATGGGCTCACCTATTTTGCTCTGAAGACCAGAATAACGGTGTACTCGATCGTTTATGAGAAGGATGAAGATAAGGGTAGATTACACCGGATCCTTGGTTCGCATCATGTCTAGACAATGGGACTCTGACTGTAACAAAGCCACTCACGGACCATCCGGTAACTTTGTGTGGAGCATCTTATCTGACCCTGACTTGAGTGGCTCAGGGTCAACTTCAAGGTATCACATCTTATCACCCTCCCTTCACATCCCCTTTCACCAAGCTTCAAACCTAGATTGTGTTAATGTGGCGTCGAGAGGATAAGTACCGTCAATTACTGCGCTTTTCTGCATCTGCATCTAAGTGTGTTTATAATCTCAGCTCCCATGGGGAAAAGCAAGCCTTGTGATTGGGAAAGACAACCGACTCCTGTATCGGCTGCTGCAAGGCCAAAATTCCCGTTAGTTTTTGTAAGTTAAGTACAATTAACTCTGATTAACTGTGTGCCACTCAAATCGCAAGGCAGAGTCAAACGCGCCGCGGATTACCAAACCCCGTATCTCACGCGGCAACGCGAAACACGCTCACGTGCCTAATTAAGCAGACACGTCGGACAAATTGGAGGTCTAATTGCTTTCGATCCGATACTCATAAAAAAGGTGGCATTATTGAGCAAATAACTGAGGAAATTGATTTCAATTCTAATGTGAAGTGAAGCAACAACAATGACCGTGTGGCACAGCCTATTCATCATATTCAGCAGAGTTACAGACGGAATAGCAAACCGACGAGACCAATTGTCTGAATAGTGCGAGGAGAGCATCAGAGCATCATACTAATCCTTACAGATTGCTAATGTTGTGTGAGAGTCGCATCCATGTGGAAGGCAATAACAATGCAACTTTCTGTTTACTTGCAACAAACATTGGGCATTAGCGCTGGCCCTTCGTTCACATGATCCCCAATAGGGAAAGGGCCTCAAAACTCGCTTAAGATTGTTGATTGGTTGTGCGCAACAATGGAAAAAGAGTAGAGTATATAACATGCTTCACACTTATTGTTGTGAACTGAAGCTTGTCCCTTCCCATCACCCACCGAGGTCGTCGCGCTCGACGCGTCCCTCCCTTCTTCTTTATACCCTTATACCCTTATACCCTTATGCCTCCTACTATTCGCGCACCTGCCTTCCTTCTTTCGCCACAAAAGGCACACGTTGAAGCATCAAGCACTACATACATTTTCAAAAGCCCATGCATTGACGGTATCGCCGCTCAGGCACTTCTCCGCCTTCATGCACAAGCACCACAAATCCCTGCTCCTCGCTATATCGGGGAGGACAACGCGAGCGACACCGAAGTAGGAGAGGAAGATGACGATGAAGATGAAGAAGTACATGACAATGAAGACATATTTGAACCAGCCTCCACTGGTGGTATTACGATCACAAATTCCTCTTCCGAATGCAACTCCCGCTTCCCCATTGTTGATGCCAACAGCAGCACCTCTTCAGTGGCCACCACAAACGTCGGCGATGAGGAAGACGAGCCCAAGGCAAAGTCAACAGTAGAGGAACAAAGAAAAGGGAAGATCGCTGGGAGGAGGAGGTTGAGTGATGAAGTTGATCCATTCCGAGGCTGTTTCGACGAAGCTGATTTCGACGGCAAGAAGACCAAGAACTGGGAGGTCGACCCATTCTACTCATCTTTCCCTAAGCTTCCTTCCTTGGAGCCCGTCACCAACTTTGTTCGTCGTCTTTCTATCTCCAGCTCATCTTCTGAACAAGAGGAAGGCCCTCGTGTCATCCCCCCAATCGAGCTTTTCGCGAACATCGTTCCGCCGACGGTGGCAGAAGCCGTTGAGCGCACCCCAGTTCGCGCACCTTACAGCTTGTACACAACTATTCACATGAACTTCCACCGACAGAGGTTCATTCATTTGGAGGAGGTCTCCTCTCTCCGACAAGGTGTTCAGATCATCAAAGTCCGCGCGATGTCGAGGCAGACTTCTATGGGCCTCGGGCTTCTCCCTGGTTCAGTCTGGGTTGCAAAAGCCGTCGATCGATCTACCCGGGAATACCAAGAGGCGAGGGAGATGTTGAAGGCGGAAGTTCAAGCTTATAGGAGGATTTCGGAGGCTGAAAAGAAGGATAAACCCGGATTTGAGTTCATTATGAATCTCGAGGCCGTTCTGGCTGACGCGACGCGTAGCTATCTGATTCTGGTATGCTTCTCTTCTCCTCATTGTGCTGTCTTTTCTAATAATCATTCCACAGGGTGAAATGAAGATGGATCTACGCGTTTGGCTTGCTTGTCACCGAGAAGGGTCTGCTGCCGAGCAGCGGGGAGTGATGATCGCTCAAGCTGTGAGTTCCGTTTAGCATTACTCTTTGCCTGTCGACTAACACCACGTCTCAGTTAATCGGGCTCGCTACTCTTCACTCTATTGGAATCGTCCATCGTGACTTCAAGCCAGAGAATCTCTTCATCGACTGGAACGGTGTCGTGAAAGTAGGCGATTTTGGCTGCGGCGTTATCACCAGAGGCTACAAACCTCTTTGCGGCGACGAATATGCCTATGAGGGATTAGCTGGGACATGGCCATACATTGCCCCGGAACAATTCGACGATATTTACGGCTTGAACTATGGAATCTCTACTGATTATTGGGCATTTGGTCTCGTTTTACTTGAGGTTGAAAGACCATTCTACACTAAATCGGTATGTGACGTTGGCTTCTTGTTAATTTGCTTATGTGCTGAATGGCTGGACAGGTCCCTCTTCAAAACAAACAAGCTCATGGCACTTGGCTTGCACTCAACGACAAGGAGGATTATGGGGGCATGGAAACTTTCTTGCGCATGTTTGAGGTGACCGACAATGCCATGTCTCTTGCTTTGGGGGTATGTAGTATCTCATCCATCCCGTATTCGCAATCACGATAACTGATCATTATTTTAGCTTCTTCTCGCTAATAAAGCCAAGCGCTTCGGTTTCAAGGAAGTCCTGAATCATCCTTACTTTGACCGGGAGGAGTAAGTGTTTCAACTTCAATTTCTCTTTTTCGTGTCTAATCGTGTATTTTTTAGTGGAACCACTCATTTCCATCACTTATTCGAACATCACGTCCTCGGCTTGTTCGCGGGCGTCAAAACCCCTATCGAGGACCCCAAAAATCCGGAGGAGCTTTTGATGTATCGTGCCAACGGCACCCACCTTAACTGGATCAACCCCCGTGGAGCGTTTTGCCCTGGATCTTGGAGGTATTAAATCACCTCTTAGAAACGATGGGAAACGCCAAATGATCTATGGTGCTTTGAACCATTCTTATTCATATTATTTTTCTTCCCCCCTTTTTGTACTCTCCCTCAATTTAAAAACTCATATATATAGTTTATCTCATCTGCTATCTCTTTTTTTCCGCTCTCATCATCTTTATTGGTTATGCACAACCTATATAGCACTACTAACATGTCTTTTTTTTTTTGTAGCAAGTATCACACCTAGCATTTGTCTCGTTAGTATATGTAAATCAAAATGCATTTTGGACTTTGAACCTGAAAACAGCTTGAAGAATATTTCAATATCGCAAATTGTGAACACTTTCGAATGGATAAATATGTTTTTGCGACGCTTTCCGAGAAGAGAGCGACAAGCTGGATAAGTACTCAACAGAAGCGGTAGAAGTTGAGATGCCGACGGATTTTGCCGAAACCTTAAATTTCAAAACTGTACAGGTCTGGAGTCATTTGGTCAGCATTGTCCTCATCGACAACCGCATCCTCAAGACAATATGGGCAAAGGTGAGCAAGGTGTTGCTCCGGGTGACTACAATGTCATTGACGCAGATTTTCGATGAAATCGATTAGTTCACGGTTCCCTCGCCCGTGCTGGCAAAGTCAAATCTCAAACCCCCAAGGTTGAAAAGCAGGAGAAGAAGAAGACTCCCAAAGGCCGTGCTAAGAAGCGCATTTTGTATAACCGCCGGTGCGTCCCCTTGAAATTTGGTGCTTGGAATAATATTTTGACGGTGTTTTTCTCGAATTTAGCTTCGTTAACGTCACCACTCTGCCAGGCGGTAAGAGGAAGATGTGAGTGTCTATGTTTTTTCCAATCCCACAATCCAATTTTGCACTTTTGCGGCGTCGGAATGACTCTCAAACAACGACTTTGGTCGGGCCAGCAACTCTTTATGATGAAACCATACTCTTGCATAGTTCACTCCGAAACGATCGTGTGGATAACTAGCATCTAATGTCTTTCGCTCCTATCTGATTTTCTTCTTTCCATCCTATCTTACCCCTCCCGTTATCACATCACTAACCTGTCTCCTCTTCAGGAACCCCAACCCCGAGAAGTAAAAAAAAGTACTACGATAGACATTACGATTATGGCTACCTAGCCGAGATCAGAGCAGGAGCCAGTCGAGATCAGAGACGGCGGCAGGGGAGGACGTTACTTAGGGGGCTGTTGTCTGTGGGGCGTTGTAATCTCATCATTTTCTTTCGCTTTTTTATTCTTTTTTGCATTGCATCTTCACCCACCTTATGCATTTATGCCCAATGCAATTCTGATAGGCCTCATGCAAATATCCATGGATTCCCAGAGAAAAACTCTGGTTGATGAAGAAAACGACGGCCAATGTAAGGCACGACGTTCATTGAGAATTTCATCAAGTCATTTCATTATATCACCCTCGATAGTCATTGAATATTGAGATTCGACTCTATTTCATCCTCCCTGTGACCAGCGCTCTATTGAAAAACATTTGCATCTACTGAGATATACTTTGAAATTGTTGATCGCTCAAGTTTCTCCATCGTTGAACAGAATGCCGAGAGAGTGGAACGGGATCTATAAAACGCACGTGACAATTCTGGTAACGTGTCATGGCATTTTGTAGTGTCAATGTCGTTGACCCCAAGCTTTCGTGTCTACCACATCATCACCCCATAACCTTCCACCAGTCGACGCCAGAAACCAGAGCCAGGCATCGTCTATACCACAATGTTTACAGAAGAATTGAAAGCCTTCAAGAGGCTTGGTGTTCGTCACGTTCGTTAATCAATCATAAATTCGCTTGGAAATTCATATTAATTTAATACATGCTTGGATGATAGCTTCTTCTCCAAGTTCTGAACTTTGCTTCAGTCATTGCCTCTGGCTTGATGATCTGGAAAGGTCTCGGAGTTATCACCAACTCTGAATCACCAATTGTTGTCGTACTAAGGTGCGCGCTTTTCTGGTTACTGCAACTGTCGTTTACATTAATGCTGGATTATCTCAGTGGGTCTATGGAACCTGCTTTCTACCGTGGCGATCTATTATTCTTGACCAACCCAGCGGACCAAAGATACCAAACTGGCGATATCACCGTATACAAAATTCCCGGCGCTGATATACCTATTGTCCACCGAGTGATGGAAACTCACGACGTTCAACCTAAGAAGACAAAATCCAAGAAGAACAAGGCCGCCGCTGAATTAACTGAACCTGCACCACAATCCCCACCTAAGCAACTGATGCTGACGAAAGGAGACAACAATCATGTTGATGATATTGAACTATACCAAGGACTGGAATGGTTGGAGCGCAAACATATTGTTGGAAAAGTTCGAGGGTCTGTAAACGTGCCTATATCCATCCTGAATGTCTTGTCTAATTTATTATTCTGTTTAGCTTCTTGCCTTACGTTGGATATGTGACCATTGCGATGGTGGGCATTTGTTTTTCGTTCAACTAGTTGCTTGAGCTAATATTTGACTTTCAGAATGACTTCCCACAACTCAAGTACGCCCTGCTAGGAGGGTTGGGTCTATTAGCCCTCATCCAACGGGAATAAATTGTTTTCCGTTATCATACCAACGCGCTTGCTCTTTGTATTAACATGACCACTAATACATTTAATATTTTTCTGTTTACGAGTTTTTCGGCTCGTTCGTGATACCGGTTCGGGTACTGCTATCAACAAGATAGAGCGATAACAAACGTTTTGCTTCCAACTGCTTTATCCAATAGTGTTACAGACACGAAAGCAGAATACAGGATCGCGAACACTATCTTACAACAAGGAAGGGGGGTATCTCGGTATATCCATCAGTCGCCATCTGGGGTAACAAAACTGACGATTTATTTGTTAGAGCCAGCCATAGCTTCTGAACTTTTCCGTTTTAATCAGCGAAAGCTCATCATGGCGCGAAATGCTCTAGTTCCCGGTCGGGTTGTATGTCTGCGGTGAGCCATCGCGCTTGAAAGGGGAGAACTTCCAATAGCTGGCGAGAAGAAAAAAATTAACAACCCTTCGTTCCCACAAGCATTTCTCAGACTTGCCTCGAATTGAAATACGGCGCCAGATATCTTGCGAACCATTTGATAGGACCGGGGATAGGCGGCTGCGCAAATTCAACGGTCAGCAACATGCAACCGACCTCTGCTGCTTACTTACCCAGTTTGGAGCCTTGCTGAAATCGTGGTGGGTCGTTACGAAGGGGAGGACGGTCAGCTTTCCTGGCTTGTTCTTGACATGTTCCTCGATACCTTGTGAAATTATGAGAACAGTTTCTAGGATTTTGGGCTAGAGATTCTTTACTTTTCAACATGTCTTGAAGCAACTGTGGCTCATCGTCAAATGCAGCTAGTTTTTCTGGAGCGAGAGTTGGGATCTAGTTGGGAAAGACTCGGTCTAACGCTGAAATCAAGTAAAGGACTAACCGACTTACGAACCTCGTCATGTAGGTGCCGAACCATTGAATCAGCGAAGCCTTTACACAGCTGCCTCGTCTTCTCTCCGTCGTACTCCTCTTTCCCATCCTTCACCGCAGTCATATACTGCTTGAAAATATCCATCCCCTCATGGAACGACTTATGCTGCTCTAAATTCCCCGCAACCTCTGGTATTCTCTTATCTAGCACCGGAAAGATAAACGTCTCTTCATATTCATGATGGTCACGAACAGCATCGATAACGACCAGGCAGTAGCCAGCGAATGCTGGGATATCCTGGGGAGCTACGTTTGGCGCGTTGTTGTATACCGAATTGACGCCCCGAATAAACACGTTGTGGATCATGGCCATGTCAATATGTAGCATCCCTTTGACGTCTTTCTTGGCAGAGGTGATGATAGTACCTTCCGGGAGGGCGATAAGAGGGTAGGGCGCACTCTCGCCTGAGAGTGCTGGGTCGATGATCATGGTGCTCAGAGCAGACTATGCGACGCAAAGGTTGAATGGCTCAAGCGAGTTTTATAAGTATAGGCATCCGAGGTGAGATGACGGCACCGTCGCTTGAATTCGAACTTTCAGATGCTTATCATGACTTTCTCGACAAGAAATATTCACATCTGTTGCTAATATCAACAAGCAAGGTGCCGCATAAGCAAGAACAACACATGTCAATGATCAGACCGAGGTGACCGTTTCTTATTAAGACCCACGAGCGCGCTCAATGCGCAACGTCGTAGCGGGCAAGCCGGGGCAGAAAATCAACCACTCGTAGTCGTGAAGACGATAAGAAGACGCCAATAGCTTCCAAAGTAGTTCGACACCTGTCGACACGAATCCGAGTCAATTGAATGAGCAGGTCAGACCTTGGATTAGACGATACTGTAATTCGTAACTGGTATCAACATAACTCATGTATGGGAAGGATTGGCAGGCCGCAGCATCATTATCAAAAGTCATGGCAGGTCGTTGTCTACCACCGTTTCTGGGAATTGAATTGCAATTGCTATCTCCTGATAACACAGGGGTGTAAGACTGCGAAGCACCTGCGGTCGTGCAGGGAGAGAACTTCCAGTAGCTATGTGCAAAGGCGGTTAGAATGTCCCGAAGGTACGCATTGAATCGCAGTCCTGACCTCGAGTTCCAATAAGGCGCGATGTTTCTTGCGAACCATTTGATAGGGGGCGGGACAGGAGGCTATCTAGTTTCAATATTAAAGGGAGGGGTATGGTCAGATGTAAATCTTCAAAGTTACTTACCCAGTTGGGCACTTTCTCGAAGTCATGGTGCGTCGTGACGATTGGGAACGCGGTGAGCTTGCCTGGTCGGCTATCATGTGCTCCTCGAGCTCTGTGAACTACGCATTAAAAATGGGTAAAGAAGGGGCCACGAATAGCTTTTACCGCAGTTCATGTTTCGCAGGGTTTCGAGCTCGTCACCGAAACGGCTGAATTTCTCGGGAGAAATTGTGGGAATCTATGAATGGGTTTCTAGGTTATCACCTTCGAATCTAGGGGTCCCCATGCCTCGTCGTGAAGATGTCGAACTACGGGGTCCGCAAACGCCTTACACAGATGCGTCTTCGCTCCGTCGTAGGTCTGCACATCAAGCATGTACTGCCTGAACTCAGTCATACCATCATGGAACAGCTTGTGCTGTTCCACATTATGCCTAATCTCCTCGATCCTCTTCTCCAGAACAGGGATCACATACGTCCTTTCTCCATGATGATGATTGTCAATTGTGTCGAGCGCGGGGATGCAGTACCCAGCTAATGCTGCGAGGTCGTCGGGGACGACTTTAGGAGCGTTAATATGTATTGAATTCATGGCACGAATAAATACGTTGTGGATTATAGCGATATCGATCGCCATTATGCCTTTCAGCTCTGCTGCTACTGACTGGGTAGTCGGCCCCTCGGGAAGTGGGATGAGAGAGTAGGGCCCAGATGTTGAGTCGGAGTCATTGACGGTAGATTATTTTTTGTCTACGTTTTGTTGGGTTGCGGCGAGTTTTTCGAAGCTCGAGGAGATTCGGAATGAGAGCGACAGTGATATGAGTTAAGCGGATTTTATACCTGCATATATAGCCGACTCGATATCGTTTCAGCATCAGGTCTGTGGCCGTCCGTGGTGGTGTCCCCATTTCCGAAAATGAACAACACCTCCAGTTGCCATGATCGAGCTCAGTGAAGATACTATGGTTTTTTCCGGGCCATTGTCAACTGAAAGGCCACCATCAGCTCGTAAAGTGCTTCCCGGGCGCGATCAACAAACTTAAAATGCCGCCAAGTACAGAAAAGCACAGACGTCGAAGTTTTCAGTCAAAAAGATCGGGAAAGCGGGGAAATTGCAAGCACATATCTGAGTCAGATACATACAGAATTCTTAAGCTGAGCGCTCGAACCGCAAGCTGATATCGAATTCAAGGCTTAAATTAACGAGTCGCATACAGTAGTTGCTGGTGTAACGAACCTATGGTGCCCGTGAGTACCGGATGTCATGCTGAAGCGATCGTGTGGCATATGCTATCAAGGTCCACCCCTATCAATGATTGAATGAAACATAAGCAACCCGACAACATAGCGTGTTGACGGCAACATAATTTTGGCATGCAAGTTAATTCCTCGTGTAGATTTACATCGAATAAGCCGAAAGTAGTGTAACCAAATGGGATCGTTGACGTTCGTCCTGGCCTTCAGCACGATGATATCTTCAGGTGTGTAGCATGGTGGAGGCAGACAGAATCAATTTTTTTTAAAAAACGATGCTTAATTGAGCACTCGACGGAATTGGATGAGCAGGCAAGTGAATTAAACATTAAATACTGTATGGGTATACACAATTACTGGCACACTGATCGGCAAGTCGTCATACTCATGGATACGTTTTTAAAGCTTAAACCTTGATTGCAGGGGTGTAAGTCTGGGATGCACCCTTTGGTGTGTAGGGCGAGAACTTCCAATAACTGTAAATGGAGGGTAAGTCTCTTATGTGCAAACACGTCAGCGTATGCTGCGTACCTTGAGTTCCAATGAGGGGCAACGTTTCTTGCGAACCACTTGATAGGAGCAGGAACGGGAGGCTACAGAACGGAACCTTCCTATCAGATAGGGAGGCTTTCGGAAATGCTGGTATTACATACCCAGTTGGGTGCCTTTTCAAAATCGTGGTGAGTCATGACGAAGGGGAACACCGTAAGCTTGCCCGGTTGACTCTTGATGTGTTCCTCGAGCTCTGAAAAATCAAAGTCAATTCCCCGAAATGAAATGTTGGAACACAATGCTTACTGTCGAACATCTTTTTCAAGGTTTCAGGCTCGTCGTCGAAACGAGCTAGCTTTTCCGGAGAAATGGTGGGGATCTATACAAGTATCTTCAGTCAATGTCATTTATACGACAGAGAAACCAATACCTCGTCATGAAGGTGCTGTACCAGGGGATCTGCGAAGGCTTTGCAGAGCTCCTGGACTTTGACACCATCGTACGACTCCTTCTTCGATTTCAAATCAAGCATGTACTGCCTGAACGTGTCCATACCATCATGGAACGCCTTGTGTTGGTCCACGTTGTGCTTGATCTCTTCAATCTTCTTCTCTAGGACAGGGAAAACGTATGTCTCCTCGCCGTGGTGGTGGCTCTCGATCGTGTCGAGAGCGGTGATGCAGTAGCCAGCAAAAGCTGGAACGTCCTTCGGTGCGACTTTAGGTGCGTTGACGTAGATCGAATTCATACTGCGAATGAACACATTGTGAATCATGCTCATGTCGATGGCCATCAGGCCCTTGAGGTCCTCGTCAAGGGTCTGAGTGATAGTGCCCTCTGGTAGAGGAATAAGAGTGTAAGGTCCAGATGTTGAGTCGGAGGCCATGGAAAAGAGGATGTTGATTGTGGAGGGGTGGATGTGGTGGGTATGCAGTTTGAACAGGACAAAATATTGGGGTTTATATACCTTTTACGACATGGCTTTACCTACATTGTTTCAGCACCACACTACTCACCGATAGTCTAAAACGGTGACATACGGCCAACAATTGTGATGACGCTACGTAAGAGCACTTTCGACATTTTGTGTCACAGCCACAGCCACTTCCGCGATTTGTTGGGGTGGATCAATGGGCTGTTCGTCGCTCCAGTCCCAAAAGAACTGGAGGCCGATGTCTTCGCGTTTCTGAATCGCCAGCGGGCTTCAGAGCATTTGGAAGTGAGCTGAATTTCTGAATTGAGGAACCGCATGGTCGATATTGACAGGTATGGTTTGCGACAAACCTGTGAATGGGTCAAGTAGCCGTGAACATCGGATGTCAGTTCAGGACCTGAATCGTAAAACATAAAAAGCAAATTTTCAGCATTGTTCGTCGTAGGTTCACTGTTTGTTTCATATTTTCTTTGCTTATTGGCCGTGAAGCGCGCTCGGTTGTTCTACACATTTAAAATTAGCTCTGTGTCAAATTTGACTAAGCGAGCGGACTGACCAGCTTCAAAATGCTTATCAGCGCCCGCGGGTGTATGATGGATCTTATCCCGCTAAATGGTTCGGCTCTAACTCGCATGTTTGAGGTGTGTTGAATTTGAAACATTAAGTCCAGGGCGTTGTCTTCTCGAGTACTTGGGGTGATCGACCATTGAATCAGAGGGACAGAATCAGTTACAACCAAGAAACCTCAACATGCCTCCTGGGGTTTGTACGTCAATGTAGCGGAGAATGTAATAGCCCTGCAGCAAGGAATGAGGACTGTGCACGAGGGCATGAGAACCGCATAGAAACTGTTGATTTAACCCATAATGGAATCCAATTCACCCTTCATATAGTTTCCGGTATTTGAACAGTGCAAAGGAGCATGGAACCAGGACTAAGGTAGCTTTCAGGAATGCAAAGACCTCGTTCAACGTCAATAGCAGGAGACTGAACGTGAGGTGCTGTAAAACCGACATTTCGCAAAATGGACCGTGGAACCAGAGCAAAGCACCTAATGCAAAGAACCTGTCATGGAATTGAACTAGGTATACTCGCTGAGTAGTGTACATATGGAATGTATGATAACGCAGCTTGAGTATCATCCTTGGAAAGCTATTCCGGATTTCTTCGTTTCGGCCAGTCCTCCTCCAGCAAAACCAGTTCCTGGAGACACGAAAAGCAAATTCTCAGAACAGAAGTACCCAAGAAAACTGATAACTCACCTTCGCGTTTGAGCTCAATTATATCTTCTTTTTCCAGCTTGCTATCACATACGATACATTGCAGAGCGGGTTTGACGAGCGTATCAGTACAGGTCTTGCATGTAACATGGCCACATTTTTTCGAGCCTGTAACGTTTGAAGGGACAGATGAGAAATATAGTTGCAAATCAGAGTCAAATTCACGCACAGAAAAGGAGAATATTATTGGAGAGGCGTTTCTTGCATGAAGGGCAAATGGGTTCGCCCTCGGCTTGCTTAGATGTCGCGTCGGTTGAAGTTGAAGGTGTTGAGCTGGCACTCGCAGTCGGCAGTGAAGACGCGGTATACATTGTAAAGTTTATGGGTATCAGGTCCTTTAGACTATTTGAAAGATGGTTTAGCGAAGTATCAGAGCTAGGTGGAAGATGACATACGCAATAGGATGAGATTCAACTCCTCCTCGACACATCGTATGTGATTGAACTTTTAAATCATCGACGGTCTTGGGCTCTGAGAGATTTGCTTTGTAGGTTGGTGTGAGCGATGGTAGCCAGAAATCTGGCAGCTTAGCTTTCAAAGCAGCTGCCTGCTCTTTCTCAATTTGTTTCATAGCAGCTTCCTCGGCCTCAGCTGCCAGCGCCTTCACAGTATCAGCTGAAAACTCGAATTTACGTTTGGATCCAGTTTTTGCTGTTAGCAAAGGTTTAGTCTGCGTCCCAGAAATATTCATGCAACTTCACTTACGCTCATCACTCTCTGCCGTGGCTTTAGCTTTCCCGCTGAAACTGGACACCCCACCAGAAAGACCCAACTGACCCCGCTCGAATTCCTCCAACACACGCTCCCGAGCAGCCTGACGGGCACGACCCCTTTCTTCTTCTGCTTCTTTTTTCAAAGACGCTAGCCTATCCTTCTGTCGTTTTATGTCCTTCTTCTGAGTTACTTGCCGAAACCGGGTTGAGTCAGATGGTAGGCCGACGTATTGAATCTGTACTCATGAAACTCACATAGGTCTGTATAAACACATTCTTTGCAGAATAAATGGCCCTCCTGACAGACTAATGGTTCTCGGGCTCGGTTCAAACATAATGCACAGGCGTCAAATCGACGCATGGATTCATTCCCTAAACGTTGCTGGTTCATTTAGTAAATTCATAGGTGTAGGCATAAATCGCCACACACCTTCTTTGTGCCATAATCCAGCATGCGATGCTCCGCATAGGTAAATATCGAGGATGCGGTATTATTCTTGCTGTGTTTTGTCATTGTAAGGTATTAAATTATGAGGTTATGGTCGACGTTGAAGCTAATATACATGAGCTTGAACTCTCAATGTTGAAGCGTTGTTTGGGACAAAAGCTATAGCACAACTCATTTCTACACGGATCGCTTAGATCACACTGCTATTGTTACACCAAAACAGCTCTAAGCTCTTGATCTGTTACCACCATTACCTCTATCTCACATCCCATTAAACACAATCACAGGGGGCTGAAAAATGTTGGAAAACAAACCTCTTTATGCTAAGAGATCAGAATGGGCCGATGTCGTACCTGTGGAACAGTACGAGATGGCGAATCCAGTCGCACCTATCTTCTACTCAGAGCAGTGTATGTTTTTGTATTATCTTAGGTGAACGACTAATTGACAACTTCAAAGACAAGGACGCGACCGACTACTTTCGATCTATCGTTAAGACGGGCGAGAAAAGCGCCCGAGTCCTCGAACTAACAGAGACCATCATACGACAGAACCCCGCTCACTATTCAGCATGGTACGATAGTGCCATCTTTTGATGTGCTTCCCATGGCACTCATGCTTTGAAAGGCAATACAGATACGAAACATTGTGTGCGATATCAGGGTCTTTCGCTGATGAGCTGAAGCTCATGGACGAAATCGCGATTAAACACTTGAAGACTTATCAAGTTTGGCATCACAGACGTCTCCTTCTCACCGCTCTTCGCAAACCCAAGCCAGAACTCGAATTCATATCGAAAGTTCTTCAAACCGACACGAAGAACTACCACACATGGAGTTACCGCCAGTGGTTGCTGGCGCAATTTGGGGCACCGGGAGCGAGCATCAACAAGGATGGTGAGGAAGAATTCGATCTAGCCGATTTGTGGGAAGGCGAATTGGATTTCGTCGATTCGATGCTAAATCAAGATGTGCGAAATAACTCGGCGTGGCATCATCGATTCTTCGTCGTATGGGGATGTGGCATACGTGACGGAGAGCAAGATCGAGAAAGGGTATTTAAACGTGAATTGATGTACGCCTCGTGCCCCTATCCCGTGAAAGTGCCCTCACTCTATCTACAGATATGTAAAGCAAAATATCTCGTTAGCTCCAAATAACCCGTCGGCATGGAACTACCTTCGTGGTATTCTCAAGCAGACGAAGACTCCTTTTCCCTCTCTCAGTTCTTTCGTCCTCCCCTACACCCGTCCTCGTAATCCAAACGGACCTAGAGATATCGTTGATCTCGAAAATCCACCACCCAGTGAAGGGGCTGATCTTCCTGCTGTTGAGGCCATGGAATTTCTTGCCGATATCCTGGAAGAGAAGGGTAGCGAGAGTGATGTCGCTCGGGCTGTTGAAGTACGTTTGTGTCTCATGCTGTATATTTACGTGTTTTGATCGCATTTGTTTTGCAGATCTGGAAGTCACTCGCCACTGAACATGACGCTATTCGCAAAAAGTAGGTTATCGAGCCTATGGCAGACCCGTTGGTACTTGCTGACGATTTTCGTAGGTATTGGGAACATCGCATTCGTGATGCCCATCTCAAGTTGAAACTCTCGAAGTAGATTTGAGCACGACTCGTTCCAACATTTTCTTGTTTTCCATCCATGTTATCGAGTCCCTCCGTTTTTGTGACTTTAATTGCTTTCCTGTGTATTAAATTGTATTATTGGTGGCTCTGACATAAATTCTGAGTGGTAAAGCTTCCAATGCGTTGACGACAGCAACATGTAGAAAAAGTTCTTTCAGGCCACTTATTAACCTCACCTTCCGCAAGCGGATCGGAATCCCATTCCAAAAAGGACGGGATGCAATATTCCTCAGTTTGACATGAACACAATGGGTGTGAGCCTGCCGCATGTGATGTCCGCTTGACATTCACTAGACGTTGCCGTACTCCTTGTGCGGTATGTCCGCAATCAATCTGATTCAGACATAGAGATTACTTGATGCAACGCAACGAACTCATTCTCCTCATAGAACTACGCTACGAGCAGAACATTCCGTGGATGTACAAGGACGTGCCAGCGTCGATATACGCTCGCATGGCCACCTAGCTGGCGCATCCTGAGTCACGCTAAAGTGTCAAAGCTTCAAGTTTGAACCTCAACTCTGATGCACGAACCGAAGTTTGATGACAACAGAGCCAACAGGATCAAGCATCGGCGCCACCGTGACTGCTACTGCATTGCCCATTTGATGCGCTTACATGTGGACTAGAAAACACACAACAGTGAGAGTTTGTGTCGATGGGTTGGATCTCTAATGTCACTACTTCAGGTGTTACGCACGTTAGCCCCAAGCCACGACGAATCGAAATCCCATCTCTCAAGCCGTGATCCACTGATCTGCTAGTATTCTGAAGCGCTGGCTTTGAAAGGCGTTGTCGCACCTTTTAGCGTGTGGCACTGGTCGGTCATTGATAGGATTTATAATCCGCGAATCAGCCAGCCCAGATGTCTCCTGGGCCGAGAGAGCGGCAATTTGCCAGAGTTTTGTCAACACGAGCACTTAAGTGACCATACCGAGAATACATCTAGATCAGGGCACTATACGAGCGCAAGACGAAACCTAGAATGGTACATATATTACTATGGATATTCACTGGAAGATCAAAGTTGTACCGTGGTGTCTGTTATGCATGCGACGTGGAGATCATAGAAGAGCCATTACATACTATTATCACAGTGTGCCTGTGAGCACCTATAGACGCCAGTTTCCACACTGGCAGTCCAGCATTAACAAATTAGGTAACGCATTCAAAAATAAGAAAATCAGCAAAATCGTTATTATGTACCTACACACTCAAACTTAGAGGATGGCTTGACAGCTGCAATGTTGGGAAGTGACGCTGGCGAGTAGTAGGAAATGCCGGCGTGTCTCGATATGGGCAACACAGGCAGCAGTGTGAATGTGTTGTATTTCATTTCAATTGTTAGTAAAGTTAAATTATTCGTGGTTGGAAGTACAGGATGTTACCCATTCGGAAAAATCTATTCTGCGCGCCTGTGAAGCGCGCGCTTCCGAGTCCACCAAAACGTATTACCCATTGAGGCGATGGGACCTACCCAAGTCGTATTTTGCTCTGTATTGGCGAGCGAGCCTCCATCAGGGTTGAGTTATTAACTGTATGCAGAAGAGTAAAAGGTCAACAGATGTCATTTCAAATTATCAAATTGCAGAAAGCGTTGGCGAATTGTAAACATTGACAAGGTCTTGCAATTTTACAATTGAGTTAGTGAGGTGAGATCGCGCGTCACGCGACGTATTTAATTACATTGAGAAGATCTGTGCTCGCACAGATCGCTCTTCTTGGTCACGTGAGCGAGCCGCAACACTCGCCATCCATTCCACTCCGTATCTGTATTATCTTTACCGCCTCGCTTTCTCGCCGGTTCAGCGTCTCTCGCTCGGCTCTCTATATCTTTATCCTTTTAATTTCTTTTCCCACCCACCCTCTCCTTCTAACCTGGGAAGAAGATTCACGGCTAATACCATCTGAGTTCATCTCTTCTCTCTGCTTGAAAAAGTCTCAACCAAATCACACCCTTAGATATGAGGGTATTTTGGTTTGGTGTGATAAGATATAAGTTAACCATTGTACCCTCTCTCATCTGTGCAGGTTCGAGTGGTAGCTTAGGGGTAGAGAGCCATCGGTCACGGTGGGGCGCATCCTCATCCGACCATTGGCTCTTGACCTGGGAAGTGGGGCAGTGGTCTTCGGGCCATCGCCCTCTTTCCACCCCCAAGCTGTAGCCTCTAGGCTACTACCTCCTCTGGATGACGAGCGAACGGAAAGACGCAAGAAGTGCGTCACAAGGACGAGACCTTTAAAAACTAGTGCTTTATAAAATTCAGAGGATGTTAACGTTAGATATTATTATGCGTATTAAATGTACATTACAGTGTCGTACAGAATCAAGTAACTGACAGGTTTGGGAACAATAAGTATGCCCACCAGTGTCCAACGACGTCGGCGAGCGGCACCGGGTATAACACACTCCACCGCCATCTAGATAGGGAAACCAGGATACAGACGTATCGATGAGAGACCTCAACATCTCGCTATGTCGTTCAATAGACACCTGGGATCAAAAGACAAGGAACCTTCTCCGCCCATCGGTCCCACTGCTGTCCGAACCTTGTCCGCAGTGCCTCATCTTCCGTGGTGGTCCTTTCTGGAATCCATGTGAGAACTCCGAACACCACCACTGCGCCATAGATGCTGATCAACACATAGGCAAGGGGGTTCTTGAGTAGACCTGACTCCAGCATCCACGATCCGCTCCCATAGTTCCAAAGGAACCAACCAATGTTTGAAAATATCAATCCCGTGTATGCTGGGTGTCGGACATAGGAATACGGTCCTGATGTGATGAGTTCATGGTCATCTTGGATGCTCGCTTCGAAACGAAAATGTCTTCCGAGCGTGCGAAAGCTCCACAGTCGAAGCAGCCCTCCAAAAAACATGCCCATTGCTCCGATGAGATTGATCGGAGTCGTCTGGATGGCGAGTGCATTACCGTGCTTGAAGATAAAGAGGTTGAGTGCGGTATGGCCAACGACAGTGTTTGGGTAGTTGGCGCCCCATATCACCGCTACTTCAATAAATGCGAGCAGGAAGTGCATTATCTGAAATGGAAGTGTCGATCAGGGTGTCAGAGTTAAAACCCTGAGGAGGTAATAACACGGCGTACCGATCCTGTGACGGCCAGCAAACGGAGGTTCGTACTCGAGTTGCTGGCCAGATAGTGTTTACTTTCGATGAGGTCTTCTTTGGGAGGCGGTGGATTGGGGGGCGTCACGGATCGGGCAAAGACGTACAAGGTCACAAGGACCAAGGGGATTCGTTCGAGGGTCATAACGGGTGGGTTGTGGGTCAGATATGATCTTTTGTCCGCGTAGCTTGCGGTTTTATAACAGAGAGCGTATTACCCCATTTAAAGCATATTTACGCGTTTATAGTTGTCTGTCGATATCGCAGGGCATGAGGCAACGATGTTATGCGATTGGTGATAGCCGTACGTGTGGTGTCATGCCTCAAATCGTTTTCCACCAAATTGGGCACGTCAGCTGTCCAGTTTCATGGGGACCGCTTTCAAAGGCTTCTCGCGGTGCGCTCAAACAGACAAGTTTGGACAGTCACTTTATCGGAGCTATGAGCAAGGTGGCGCGGTCCAAGTTATTTAGCTGAAATGGCGGGCGCAGGTGATGCTCAATTTCAAGCTCAATCAAACTCGAGAGCGGCCACATGTCAGCTATTTCCTGAACGTGCGATATCTGACGGGCTCACCATTTGTTTCAGGTTTAGACCATCCCACCATATTATAAAGCAGGACAGGTCCATAGTAACAGGCTTGGACTGCTGGCGATGAAAGAAATTGCATATCGAGCTAGATTGTAGATAACTCTCAGTAAGTGGTCGAATAGATTATTGGGGTAGAGGCCTATGTGTGATTGGGGTGCTGACGAAAAGGAGATACGACCAAGCAGCTTACAATTTCAAAAATGTTTGCGTTGCTCAGAAGAGTAGGCGCTTTCATCACAAGCTGGTGTCGGTCTTGACCCAAGCCTGAAAAGCCTTTTTTGGTCAAGGTCTGAGAAACGTGTTGTCGGTCTTCTCTCCCTGTTGGGAATAGATTGTTCTTTGTCCTTGCACGAGGTACACAAAGTGGGTGTAGCTTCATGTTTGGACGCTCGGCCTGGTGAATAGCTTAGTCAATGGTCGAATAGAATATACGTCGAGTAGTACTCCATCTGAGTTTGATTGTTGGTCTTCAAGGACCTACAATGTTTTTTTCTGCGCTGGCGGTTCCCCAATATATTTCTTTGGACGCGTCATAACGCACATCTTCTTTCGCGGGGGGCGCTTTCAGGTCAAGTAGTCCGCGACCCAATCAGGAACTTCAGGACACCCTTCAGATTATATGTCGTTCCTTGGATGTGGTCCACAACTGCTATCCTCAGCAAAGCATCCGTGCTCGCAAAGTGGCGTTGGCGCGAACTTCGGAGTCGGGACCCACCACATTCCCATTCTGCTAAATTGACTGATCGATCACGACCATCGTCGGCATAACTTAAGTCCCAGAAGAACATCGTGAAAGTGAATGGCGGCCCACAAACGCGAGAAAACCGACACGGTGCTGTAATAAATGCCAGAAGGATCCAGGGACATGCATTTCTGCGTTGACTGTGGGGCCCAATTGTCGAGTTGAAGTACTTACTCACTGAGATCATACAATTTCTTCTCCACGGGGCAGTAAAGATGAAGATTATGGATTATGGATATGTAATACGGGATAGAGTATGACCCGGTGACCCAAGGGGCATATGCTAAAGGTCTACCCGCATAGGCACTGCGGACATTTAAGACCCAATCAAATACTGAAAGAAATCACAGTGAAGCACCCACAGTATAAATATCTCAGTCAGCATCTCCAATGTCAAAGGTAGTTCGGAGAACGTGATCGGCTTTGCGAGTAGTATGCTTGATAAAGCCTAGGTAGTCCAGCTCGTGTAAAGCTCGAATGAAACGAGCCTGCACCTCAACATTCCACTTCTCAATTTCTTCCTCCGTCTCCCCTGGTTGCTTCTTCCCCTTCCCCCTCTTTTTCGGGGAAGGGGTCTTGGTGCCTTCATTCGCGCTCCTCAATTCCGACCGCTGAGTATCGAGAACGACTTTAAACGATTCAAACCAGTCGTAAACGTTGATCATCCTTCCGCTGTCAAGATATCGCTTGAAGAGTATGCTTGTGTCTGGAAGCTCCCACAATGCAGGTGCATCACCTGCGAAAGTTGTGTCTTCACCAGCGATATCTGCGAAGTCATGAGGGCGCAGAAGTCCCGCGACAAGGGAAGATCTGATCGACGGGTTGACAGACTTTTATAGATGGTTGTGGACAGTCAACAGTCTAGGTCTTAACGTTGGGAGAGAGACACGTACCTCTGATGGGAATGGCCTTGTGCCAGTGTACCAAATGTCCCAAAATGACGTATCCTCTAGAGGTAGAATGTGGATGCTGGATGCTTGAAATCAGTGATCAAAGGGGGTGTATAGTCGGATGATCAGGCTTGCCTAAGGAAGTCAAGCAGCCACTGGGAAACATTAGCTGCCAATTGGCGGGCATCTATGGATCCACTATCGATATTACGCCAAACAATAATTTGGGTACGGGATTCTTGCTCCGCCAAACGCGCATCCTCTGGTAGTTTATCCAGATAGGCATGAATGACGTCAAGAAACTCCGATAGTTCATCTTGCTTGAGTTTTCTGTAAGGGTTCATTAGAAGACTCTTTAACGAGTAAAGGAAAGCTACCAACCTCGTAAGGGTGCAAGCATTCTTGACATCCCGATCGAACCCCTCATTCATCAACTTCAATATCACCTCCAAAATCCCCCCGCTCTTCTCCACATTTAATTTCCATTCAAGGCCTTTGTAGCTCTTGCTCTCCAAGAATTGCTGAAACTTTAGCAGAAGATTAAACCCAATGCGGAGCTTTTGAGCCCTTGAAAAGAATTCTTTGCGGGCATCCCTGACAGCAGCGATTACTTGATCTACCGACGGAGAGGGTTTGACAGCCTTGGACTTGTTTGGCGACTTACGCTGCGTAGATGGAGCACCGTAGGCCATTCTACTACGCAGCGCCTCTAAAAAGGGACCTGAACTAGCCCGTGACAGGATTTCTGTAGTAGGAATGCTATGGCACATAGCAGAGATGGGATCGGCATTAAAATGATGAAGATGGGCAAGCTAACAGTCAGAAATCAGCATATTATCCGCTGCTCGGCCATTTGAAAGCTCCTTACCTGGATAAATGTAAAAATGACATCAACTTGTGAGTTGTATCTGGAAAAATAATCAACAAGGTATTCAAGAACGCCCGGTCCGATTACAAGATCTGGTTCAAAGTGGGCGTCGTAATATGTCTGTCCAAGCCCGCTATGTGAGAATCAGGACATGATAATGCAATAGCAAGACGGTACCTTGAGAACAACTTCCTCGAGAATTTTGCGTCCCGACAAAGTGGAGAATCTGCTGCCTCTAAGTAGGGCTAAAGTTGACCTGGGATACGCGGTATGAAGATAATTTGTTGAGGGGGAGCTCATAGCCAAAAGAAAAACGGTGGGAAGGTGATGGACATGCTGACTGAGATTTCGTTAGAGTCGTGATTAGAAGTCGTAGATAAGAACAAACCTGCATATATAAAACACGTCTTGCATCACAGTGGGGTCGAACTGTTCAAAGTCATGCAGAATCAAGACTAGGTTTGGTGGGGGAAGATCCTCAGTATCTAGATATTGACGTATTAGTTATAGGCATGCTTTTAGCGGAAATTTTTCACCATGCTTTGCGGTGAACCATTTATAACATGCGACAAGGACCTTAATATCGTAGTTCGCCATTGAGGTTGCTGGCTTTCCTCTGGCTAATTTGAATGTGAATATCTGATACAGAATTGAAGTAAACGGCCTTACCAGCACCTTCTGTGTCCAAGACTTTCACAAAACCTGAAATAATGGACCTCATCCCTGTTGTAATGTTTGGGAAGTCGGAAGGGTGAAGATGCAGCATGAAAGATTCAGGCTGTTTGTCTTCCTCATGTGGAGTGGTCAACTTTTGTGCAACGTCTTCCAAAAACATAGACCCAAAGGCAGAATCTGGCAAGATCTATGAGCATTCATAATTCAGAGGTAGCGTGCTGCGTACTTGTGAGTGAAATAACCGGAAGCTCAGAATAGGGTAAACCAGGCAAGACATGAGAATACGATGATTGGACCTCTCCAACAACCGCATCTACCGTCTGTCTGCGCAGGTTGACAATGGTTTCCTGTGTATAATGTGAGCTTTTGAGTATATACCGAACAAGATTAGATGGTACCTGCATCCTCTCAAGACATTTCCTCCAGGCTTCCGTATAGGCCAGAAATCTCAGCTCTCTCCCCTCCTCTAGATCGGCAGCATGTTCGGCGAAAGATATTGCATCTGGGTTATCTAACGTTTCCTCTGTGTCCGAGTCTTCCTCAGGTTTGTATGGGATATAAAATGAGGTCTAATTTGGGTCGATTACGGAGGTTAAATCGTGCCATAGTTGAATGGGTCCTACCTTGTTGATATCGTCCAAATTGGCATCGAGAGCGCTGGCCATATCTGTGCTTCTGCTTCGTGTGTGTAAATCAGTTCAGCATTAACGACGTTCGAAATAATGAGATCGTTATAAGACGAAGCAATGGGGTCGAGATGAGAGCTGAAAGCAAGCGTCTTAGACTTTGTCGCGTCGCCATATGCGACGCGTCAGTCACGTGAGTGGCTGCACAGTTCGGGCCCTTGGACCCCAGACCGACTCCAACGCGCGCCTGACTCTGGAGTCTGAGTGAAGCGTGATACGCAAATTTGATACAACACCCATTATTATTGGGGTCGCATCTCTGACAGCCATGTTTCGTTTCTCAGATCTCTATCCATACAGGCTGGTAGCTAAGCAGCTGGCAAAGCAAGTAAATGATAACAAGAATTACAGACAATACTACAACAGTGCTATGATACAGAGAAACGACGATAGTGAGGACTAAGAATAACTACAGCGTGTGTCCAGCACGCAAGTACATAGCCTAAGAATACAATGAAATACAATGAACGATGTCCATTCACGGTGTCAAAGCTTAATATTCCCAAGGTTCGAGAATTATGTTCATCTCCATCATTTCGAGTAATCGACCCAATGTCCCGACCTGTTCGTAGTAGTGCTGCTTCAACGTGTAGTCTGTTTTGCGTGCTCGGTCAAAGTCAATGACACGATATTTGTGCACACAGTCGTGATATGGACAAACTTTCCCGACGCTGTCGTCGGTTGATGGAGAATAGAGAATATTCGAATATCTCATGTCGGGTTGTTCGACGCCCAGTTGAGACAGGTCACTAAATACCGCCCATAAATCATTTCTGCAATTGATGTCAGCTGAGAAATCTTGAAAGCAGGCGTCTGGAACCATGCATACCGATCTGGCAGAGTCTCGCCTAAAGGTAAATGACCTCCCATCCTTTCCAGAAGCAAAATGGATAATTTACAAGGCTTCCCTGAGCCCGACGATGCTTCTTGCTCTGGTATCGCCCACGCAGTTGGCATTTCAGCTTCGAACCAGCCGTAGCACTGGGGAATTGCAACACCCTGAAGGCTTTCCATCTCGTCGTAAACCCCAGCCTCGTGTTCCAGGTCGTCAACACGATCGAAATCAGCTATCTTCATAACGAGATTCGGTAGAGATGGCGACTTCGGGTTCCATGCTGTGTGGTTGGGTCGTTCTGGGTTGCAGACGTTAAGAACACTGGTTGAGTAAACAGAGCCACATCTTCCATTTCCAATCAATTCATGAGCGCTTATTTGTGCTTTCATCTGACCCGGCGGTGGAAGTTGTGAGGGTTTTCGAATGGGAGGTCCGTCAGGTAAGAGCGAAGGCTTCCAAGTGTACACGCCTTTAATAGCTTTGGCTGTCCTTCTTGTGAGTACAAGAGGTACTGATTGACCTTGTTCGTTTCGAGCGAAGTCGAACAACGTGAGCTCTTGGATGGCATTCAAGGCCTTGACACCAAAGTGTGAGGTTGTCGTCCATATCGGACAGAGTTCTGAGCACCTACCAGGTAGTGAGTGGACATATTCACTATGAATGGATACAGTAAAGAGAGGCGAATACTGTTTAATCAATCCGGACCAAACGCATTCCCGCAATATAATGACCAAGCAATTTGGTGCCAGGTAGTTCCGGAATCCGCATGACGTTTCACCTGGAGCAGCTGACTACTCGCTGGCGATCAATGGGAGTGGAACGACGGTTCTCCGGTTGACTGAAAGGAGCAACAGCGACATACAACGGTTACCCTGATGGTGAGACTCGAAGGTCAAGGATTCAAGGTTACCTGTGTCGTGTACTTAGCAAGCTGTGTTGTTGGGATCATTCGGGGTCTCAGATGAGTTTTCGAGGTCCTGACGTTGTCAATCAACAAGGAACCGACGCGATCATGTGATGTGTTGCTATTCCTGATGGAGCGCTAGGCAATGGCCGTTACGGTTCTCTTTCTTCCTTCTCCCGCTGCTACTGATCTATGGAAGATGTCGACAACAACTGATATACTGTTCAACTCGCCGGCATTGCACTCTTTAAAGCGAGATCAGCTCGTAAAATTGTGCAAAATCCATTCTATTAAGGCAAACGGGAAAAATGTTGACTTGATCCAACGATTGCGAACTCATGCTGCAACATTGCCAAAAGACTCACCATTGAGCATTGCAGCGCGCAGCGAGCCCACAGGACCCATACCAACACAGCCAAATTTTACGGCGCGAGACGAGGAGGATGATGTTCCGAAATATCTGTCCGCAGAAGAGGAAAACTCGTTCCATGTCAAACCTCGGCCAAGCGAACAATGGGAGATGCTTGATAGCATCGTTGAAGAAGACGAAGACTCGCAGGGAACTCTAAGATCCCAGCGAACAATAATTAACCAGAATGCCGGGGAGTTTGGCACAGGAGGATCAAAAGGTGCGTAATAATAATGATAAGAGTTGAAGCTTTTGAATCAACGTTAGAGCGGAGTCTGATTTCATTCTTTGTCTACTCTTTGCAGGTTCTACCGTCAGCTCATCCATTAAAGCTTTGGCCACATCTCTCGGTCTTAAGCGCAGCACCATGAAGGCGAGCACTTCCTCCAAGACCGCCCCTTGCGAGGAAAACAAACCAGTCGACGACGACCTTGCAGAAATTTCGATGCCCTATGGTTCCCTGCCTGAATCCACCTCACCTCCCCAAACCGACCATTTCACTTTTGAATCCTCTAGGCTGTCCCTTGGAAACGACTCCGATGCTCCGTTACCAGGACATGATCTACGACCAGGCATGCCGGCACCAACCAATGCACGTCTCAGTATGGGTTTGGTCCCACCAGCGACACCTTCACGCGCATCCCAACCAACAACCACCATCAGGTTGATTTCAAACCCGCTTGCCAGAAATGATACCTTTACCACCAGTGGTGAAAATGGTACACCACAGCTGAAACCCTTTAACACGGACTTTGAACTTACGTTTGGAAGTCCTGTCCCTGGAGGACTCCCTACATTTGGATTCGGTAGTCTGAATTCGTGGCCACCCAGATCTGGTGACGACGTGGAAATGAGAGGGATTTATCCTTCATTAAACTCGGACGATCTTTCGCCACCCGTTACTTCCCCAGGTGCAAAGAGCGACGACGACGTTCCGATGCCCGGTGCCATCCAATCATCTTCTCCTTCTCAACCTTTTATGTTTGGCTCCCCTCAATCCACTACACAAAAGTTCAACTTGGCGTCGTTCATGAACGAAGTCAACCAAAACCTCCGTGAGTCGGGTGCCGACGAGCTTGACAGTGGGATTATCGACAGGCTCCACCCTGACCTCAAGACCCAGAAGGAAATCGCCGCCCGACCCATAAAGCCCATTCCGGGCCAGAAGAAGACTGAAGTCACCAACAAGTTCGACAAGCTCCATGAGCAAGAATTTGCCAGGATGGAGGGTATCGACGGAACCTTCAAGCGTAAGGCTCAACAAGCTGCTGCCAAAGTTACCGAGGCCTCGACTTCAACTCAACAGCTTACGGTTCCCGATGCCGAATGCATTGTTGGGAAGAAACGTAAGTCTATGGTCGACGACGACTCCCTCCAGGGCAAGGGTCCAAGACGTCCCAGCGTCGCGCCAAACAGAGGCACAACCACACGTGTCATTAGCAATGGTCGACGCGCCAAAGTACTTCCTGGAGCATTTGGGCCGGATGACGATGACGAAGAAGAGGATGAAGACGCGGCTAGAGGTGAAAAACGCGTCAGGATGGATCCTGAGGCTGCTCCCGTCAAGCTGGACTTAGCAGAGGCAGAGAAAGAGAAAGAGGCGACGCAGAAACAAATCAATGCCATTCGGGCTCGAAGGCGCTCCAGTGCAGCCAATGGCCCTCGGAAGAGTGGACGAGCCAGCATGGGCCGACCACGACAAAGTATAGGTGAAATATAATTGTTCTTCATTCAGTCAAAATTACTGATTCGCGTTCGCTTGATAGCGAAACCCAAACCTTCGCGATTCGGTTTCCTTGCATCAGCAAAGAACATGGTTTCCAGTGTATGGAATCGGGGCAAAGCACCTGCAGCTCCAAGCAACATACCCAAAGCCGCTCCACTACCTAAGCCCGAGCCCCCTAAACCAAAGGCCCCGTCTCTCCTTACCAAGAAGGCGCCCGCTGCACCTGCCAAACCTACAACGGCAGTCGCTACTGGCGCAAAAGCATCCTCCGCCAAAGGTAATGACGCTAAAAAGCCTCCATCTACCGCAACAAATGCCTCCCTCAAGGGTTCAGTGGCATCTTCATCAAGATCGAGGTCCCCTATGCCATCCTTCTCGCCTCCTGGTTCTGACAGTCTGCAGAGTATCGCAGGCAGCCGACGTACTAGTCGTTTGGGCGCCACCAACTCGTCTCGCGTCAGTTCTATCGTTGGAACAGCAACATCTAGAACCAGTTCTGCGGGGGTGTCCTCCATTGGAACCAAGGCCACAGGAAAGTCCAGGCTGTCTACTGCCCATGGAGCTGGCAGTATGGGTACTAAGGCATCTTCACGGACCTCAACGAATGGATCTACTTCAAGGGCATCCACTTCCTCCCGCTTATTTGCACCAACTGCAAGCTCTTTGGCCAAAGCTGCTCACAGACCATCAATTACATCCGTCATGAAATCATCTGTGGCAGCGGAGAAGGCGCCTCCTTCCCGCACCCTCAGCCCTCTGACGAACAGTATTGCCACCAGCACCACATCAGAGACGACATCTCCACAGTCAGGAAAGATATTCAGCAAACCCCTCCTGCTTCCCCAGCGATCAGGGATACCCACACCCATGAAACAAAGACCCACAGGCCCGCTGTCCCCACCTGCAGTCGCCGAAGATGGTTCAAGGGCCAAACCGATCGCAGGAGTTTCAGATACAGGCACCGGTACCTCGACAGCCAGCAGATCCCTGAACGGCCGCAAACCACGCATTTCTCGTTCCAAAGTGATTGCAAAACTGGCGTCACAGCGTTCCACGAATGGAAGCAGCATCGCATCTACCGCTAGCGGTAAATCTGTGCTGGGTCCTCGTCGTAGTGGTCTCGCACCTCGGGCGTCAGGCGGTCTTGCTCCCATTGGTGCCAACGGTGGCAGGACAAGGTCTAGTTTGGGTGTGAAAGCTGCGCGGGCGAGTTATGGTGGTGCGAAGGGTCGCGCTAGTGTGGGTGGTCCTAATGCTGTAATATTAAGTGCGAAGAAGAGAACTAGACAGAGCGAGCTTGAAAAACGACGCAGTCGCATGCTCGATGCGCCACGACCTGATTTTGGGTCTCCATTCGCTAAAGACCGGACTAGGTCAGATGCAATGGATTGTGATGCTTAGCTCCACGATTTTCACGCACTCGGATGATCTTTTACGATTTGCGTTCCGACCTTTTCTTTCTTGCATGTTCGAGCTTCCTCGTTGCAGGCATCAGGAGTGTGAATGATACTCACGGACAACTTTTATGTTTACATCCTCTTTAAATGCTCCCCTTTTCATTCGTTCCACATTTCACTCACCTCTCAGAGTCAATTTCATCATTCCAATCTTCCCGAAGCATATCCATCCCCTGAATTCTTCTCTTTTCTTTATTTTCAGCGTCGGTTGTCAAAAAGTCTTCAGAGACTTTTCTGTTTCCAGTATCATGCATCTCCTCATCTCTTCTTGATATCTATTTTCTTTTTTTGACGTGTATCTCTTCTTTTACGCGACCAGAAGCACCTTGCTTCTCGGCCGTTCATAAATCCTCTCACATTTGTTCCTCTCTCTGTCCATTTACCACTCCGCATCTCATAACCACTGTTCAGTACGAAAATACCAAGTGTACATTATCGGTTATTGTAGTTCTGCATCTATCAATCTGTTTATAGATTCTTCTCGACATTTGTGCATGACATTGACATTCTCCTGTCCAAGACGGCCCACCAACTTGCCCGAGTGTTTTGACAGCCACAGGCCCAGGAACAAGAGCGGATCACTCCACCCGGTGCTCGCTAATGAAGGTGGCTGTGTTGCTCTCAACATGGTTTTCTCGGTCCTGTTCCTGTCTCGAGACTCCATCCATGTCACATCCAATTCATACATTGTGCATCCTCTCGGCATACTTGAAGGGTTCAAAGGCGAGAGTATATGCAATATACTGCGTTCCATAATACCCGCTGACAAGTTCTGAATTCAATTCCTTGGAGGTCTCCAGAGTCTAGGTCTAGCATTTAATTCAAGTACCGTTTCGTGCAAAATAAACAACGAGAACCGAGGAACAGTAATTACCGGATCTGCCACATGCTGTCAATGTGGCCCATTTCAATGCACCAAAAGCCGTGGCTGGCGTACTGAATGTTTCCTCGTTGAGTGCTCTTGAAAGACCTCGACCGGGCCCATTCAAAAACGTCTTCAACTTTTCTTTTTCTGGAGGTTGGCGGCCTATGCCAAATGGTTTTTTTTTGGTTCCCGAAAGACTACATAGAGACCCTCAAACACCACGCAATGACATTCTTATCAATCACTTCGAAGCATCTCGTCTCCTTTGTCTGCTCTGTCACCCCTAACCTTGGACCTAATACCACTAGCTCAGATGAACGTTTGGACCCCCGTGTTTTCTTCAAGCACACATGCTGAAGCCATGTTGTGCCCCGACATTCTCCCACTTATTCTCGACCTGTTCGACCCCACGCGAAATGAAGACAAAAATACACTGCAATCACTCGCGCTCACATCACACTTCTTCGCTGCACGCTGTCAAGCTATCTTGTTCAAAGAAATTTTCCTCTGCGACATCCGTGGCACCCCTCACAAGCCGCTTTCCAAGGCGTTTATTCCCATCGGCAAGCGATGCAAGCTCCTGATGCAACTCCTGAAATCTAGGCCCCATCTCATCGAGCTCGTCCAGCGGGTGAAGGTCGGCATGAGCGGGTGTGAAAAGGCGTTAGGGAAGATTAAGGAATTTCAGGCGCTGTTAACTATGCTCCTGTCGAGACCGGGGATACGTTGCTTTCAAACTTTCCATCTCAGAGGCGACTGCTTCCTGGCCAATAACAACTCATTCCAAAATCATCTCCTCTACCCTTTTCTTGCGACGCGGGTTACATCCCTTTGCTTCGACTCGGTACGGGACCTGCCTATCGCTGCTGTTGCACACTGCGAAAATCTGCAATCCCTCTCAGTGAAAAATACCAAGATGCAACAGGGATCGGACTTGATACATGTCCTACCAAATGGCGGTCCCAAAATTAAAGTTCTGCACCACGAAACCTCTCTCGAACTACTCAAGTACCTTATCGTGGAGCCCAGTAAACAACAACCTTTCATTGATGTCGGAGGTTTAAAACAATATACGACGTCCTTCAGAACACCTTCGGCAGACATACCCCTCTTCGCTACCATATGCGCCTTTGCCACGCAATCTCTCCAAACTGTCGCATTAACCGTTGACCTTTTCAACGAAGGTCTATCGAACACTCAAGGTAGTTAATTTTTTCTCACATTCGACCGAGAAAAAATCGCTTACCTCGCCCCCATTGATCTAGGATTCGATCTCCTGGATTTCTCTCATTGTCGACGCGTCGAGTCCCTCAAGATGGAGCTGAATATCAGCCTCATGGGACCCACTGACTGCCAATCGCGTCTTCATGACGTCGCTGTTGCGTTGCAGACATTTCCCAAATCCAGTGATCTGCGTCGTTTGACTCTTCTGCTCCACATCCACTCGGCTCAATATCATCCACACTATCTGAGGTCATGCAAAACGGCGTGGACCACTCTAGATACTGAATTGGCGAGAATCTCCGACCACCAGCCGGTATCCATCGAAGTCTCGATCAAGTACTCCACGGACGCTTACCACCCGGGTAACGAAGAGATGGCGAATGAGTTGGAGGGAATTTTCAGGAACATCAATACAGAATTCCTTGCCTTAACGAGAGCAAGAAAGAGGGGAAGCTTTCGCCTCCTCTTCGAATTCGTCAATGAATGTTATAGCGATGCGAGCTATTGCAGAAGATGGCTGCATTATTAACTGACTGATCGTTCTGCGAACAAGCGTGTCATACATGTCATCATTCAATGTTGAAGGTTTGTCATTTCGGATCTATTGCCTCCTGGGACCTGATCTTATTTTTATATACCCTTAAACTTAGAAGTCAGATCCATGCAGCAGCGCCGACATTCAAATACCGTCACGACAAGCCTACATACTATCATTAATGCCCAAAGAAGTTCCTTAATCACTGTATAGATATAATACCATCCATTGCCTCCGCACCACACCTCCCTAATCCATCGTACTTAGTGCGGCTGAGTCCGCTATCATACACCAGAATGCCAACAGCTACGACGTGGGCTATGCCAGAGCTCGGCTCACAGATTATCATGCGGATACTAGACTCATTGAATCCTGGTCAATGGGAAGACAGGACGGCGCTACAAGCAGCTTCTCTATGTTCGCGCGCATTTCGTCGGATGTGCCAGACAATCCTATTCAGAGAAATTCATCTGCACGACATCCGCGGGACGCATAACAACCCACAGCGCGAAGGCTACATCTCCATCTCCAAGCGATCAGAACGACTTCACCGCATGCTGAAGAAGAGTCCCAACCTTACCACCCTCGTCAACAAGTTGGCGATTACTATTAGCGGATATGAGAAAGGGCTTGGAAAGATAAAGGCTTTTCGAGAGCTGCTGGGGTTTATCTCGGGAACTGGCGTACCCAATCTCAAGTCTTTGTATATCAAGGGGGATTGTACGATGAAGGAAAATCGCTCATTCGAAAAGCGCATTCTCTACCCCTTTCTCGCATCTCGAATCACCCATCTGGCTCTTGATGGTGTTAGAGACGTGCCCGTGACTCTCATCGCTCACTGCAGCAATCTGGCCAACCTCAAGCTCCACAACGCACAGTTAGAACCTCCCGAATCGGTTCCTTCCCTTCTTCCTAGCGACAAAATACCGTCGCTCAAAGCGTTGGAAATTACAGGTTCATACTCGATGATCAACACCCTCATCTCTAAACCATCAGAAACGGTCCCATTCCTACGGCTTACACGGCTCACCCAATATACGACCTCGCTCAATTGCCCCTCTCATGACATCCCCTTCCTCACTCGCGTTTTGAGACTGAACCAAGCGTCGTTGAAGATTCTCGATCTGAGCCTCATTCTTTTCAATAACCGCATAACCGGCTTCCCAGGTACGTGCATGACTATCATGACGGTTCGGAGACTAATGAAATTTATCAATATGTCATTGCAGGAATGGAGGAACTCAGCTTTGATGCATGCACTGCGGTTGAGGTTGTCGATCTTCGCATACAAATCAGTCTGCACCAGATCGGCAACTGTCGATCCCGGCTAGATGATATCATAGGAATGCTACAGACCATGCCGCAGGACAACAGCTTGAAGACGTTGAATCTCTATCTTCATATCCATTCCGCTCAATACGCGCCCGATTTTCTAGGGGACTGCGAAGCCGAATGGGTAAATATGGATGCAGAATTGGCGCGGATAATCGGGAGTCGCAAGGTATCTGTTAACCTTCACGTAAAGTACTCGACAGACGTTTACAAGCCAGCGACTCACATCATGGCGCAACAATTGGAGTTGATGATGAGGGATATTGATAGGGAATGCTTCGTACTTACGAAAGAGACAATCGAAGGGACTTTCCGTTTTCTTTTCGAGATGGTAAACGAGTACTATTCTCATGCTAGTTATTGTAGGACAGTAATCTATCGTTAAAATGACGATGACTTCTGGATACAGTACAGCTGTACCCCAGATAATTTTTTGCGTCCCACAAGAAGCATTCAATGTGTGCTGAGTTCTTCCAATGTTGCCTTTGTTTCCTCAAATCGCATATCGTACTGGCGGTGTTGGGATAACAAGACGACGATTATATTTCTACATTAATTCTTTCAAGGCATACAATTAATTGGAGGGACTAATACGATTGCTTAGAGAGCATCGCGCTCCTCAAGGAATTCCTCGGCACGCGCTTTAGCTTCGTCAGAAACGCGAGGGTCTGTGGCGATATATGAAATGAGATATGGACATTAAAAAGAACAGACACCCACTGTGCAAAGCTGCTTTATATCCACGAATAACATTGTCTTCGTGGCTGCGCTGTCCACCCGTCTGACCACCGCTTGTTTGAGCGCCATGATGATCAAGATCCTTCAAGTGTTGTTTAGCGTTTTCTTTGGCTTCATCAGAGACGCGAGGGTTTTTGATTGCAGCCTTGTAGCCACGGGCTTGGTGTTCTGTGGATCGAGCTAGTCAATATATCGGATAGATGAGAGTTGGGAGACTTGCTCACCTTCGTGAGAGGACATATTGCTATGGATGTTTGTGAGACAGTTGTGTTTTGAAGATGGCTGGGCACAAGTGCGCCGAAAGATTTATTTGTATGTAAGACTTTAATGGGGTGATGTCATAAGTATGACGCATAAATTGAGGCTCACAAGTGGTGCATAACAGTGAACACCCTCTCGCTGCGCCACAGAGATTGGAGAGCGTTGAGCACCTTCTGTGATCATTTGGAGATCGTGGGTCAGCACCAATTTGACGCCACGGGTTGCAAGAAATAATGCACCATTGACTCCAATAATTTAAGCAAGAGTTGTTTGCTTAAACTTCACCGTTGAGACTAGTGAGTGACTGAGACTCGAAGTTCAGACTTGATCGAGTTCTTGACGCGTCAAGTAATGGCACGTGGGCGAAGCGCTTCCTTGAAGTGACGCATCTTCAACGTCAGTTCCCGCAGAATTCGTTTGCATGCTCCATTTATTCATCGTTATTTACCTGAAGAATTCTGAGGATTTGTGGAAAGGACAAAGGCATTGGATCAATCTCTCTCCATGACATAATAGTTCTCTCCTGCATCATGAAACATATATGTATGTATCTCGTAGGATCGATTTCTTGCGGGTTATCGAGAATGTGGATCGTAGAATATTGAGAAAGCGTTTCAGTAAATAAAAAGCTGTTCTTCTGGTAGACTCAATAACGTGGCGAAAACACATTGTCCTCGCTAGTCCGTGGCGGGATTAAGCGCCTGCCTGGCCACCTACATGCCATCATTGACCTCAGGTTGCCCTTATCGAATCTTCGAATACTAGCTACACTAATCATGACGCAATAAAAATACAACAGTGTTTTCTTCAGTGACGTTCATTTTCAGTGAAAAGAGGGAGGAAAAAATAGCCGTTATACAACTAGGCATCATTCTCATCTAAAATCTGCTGAGCGTGATTCTTCACCCCTTGAGAGACTCTCAGAATTATAGACGATGCAATCAGTCATGATATGAAAGAATCTAGTGAGCCTTACTCCGGAGCTGCCATGCGACGCGCCCTTACCTGATGACTCTATAGCATCGCCAGCCTCACGCTTTGAAAATTGGAAGGAATGCACCTAGAGGACGACTTGGTTTCGGTGCCAGGCAAATCATCCATATGGCCATACACCTCCCTTTCTACTCCAGGAATGTTGCCAAGACTTCTTCGTCTTCGATGATGACGTTCGGAGGCTCGTACTTGAAATCATCGTATTCGATGTTGCCCTCCTCACCATAATCCTCAGGGTCTGGAGCAGGTGGTGGCTTCCTAGCGGAGCGCTTATTAGATGCTCCAGTGCTTCGGGTGCTTACACCCCCTGGGTTGTGAGTGGTTTTTTCACCTATAATGGAGCTGTCGTAAGTGTTCAGAGTTCAGGCAAAGAAATAAATCCACGCAAGAGCTCGACATGGTGTTGGCTAAAGATAGGAGTGGATATGGATGATGTGAATGGTTAGACAATCAAGACTGTGCTTTTAGCATCCACCAGCCTTGGTTTGCTCCATCGTCTGTGGTGAATTGGTAGCAGCACGGTGTGAGCTGCAGCTTAGGGGGGGCCGCTCCAGGAGTATCCAACGGCTTTGGGCCAACGATCACGACTTGTTCTGTTCCAAAACTAGAAAAACACCCTCGAATAGATCTCACTTTAGATAATATGACACGAACGATGATGCGCATCTTGGGGCCGTGCGATGCAGGTGGGTCTCACTCTGGCATCATCCTTGTCTGAGATATTTAACCAGTGGGGTGCCATGTCTGGTTCATTCTCTTAACACAACTATTATGTCTTCTTCAGGTGCGCTAATAGTCTTTTTGTTTAATTTTACAACGGGGAGGCTTACTGGTACGTTAATATGCAGCCGATATCAAGTTCACTGCAAAGGAACAAGAGAGAATATCTACTCTCGAAGCTACGATCAAGGACGGCAGGCGTTCGATCAATGAAAGGCAGATAGCAGATGCAGAGTTGAATGCCCTCAAGGCCTCGAAGCGTACGTGATATCAGTCGTCAAGGTCGACCATCGAGCTGATCGAAACAACTTCATTCCATAGTTCCTCCTGCTCATAACCACAAGCATAGGATGCAGGGTGGATCCGGGGTTCAAGCCGATATCGAGCAGATTCCACCCCAGAAGCGAGGTGGTAACATCACAGCGGTCGGAAAGAAAGATCACAACATGTTCCACAACGACGAGGCCTTCGAACGCTATGCCATGGGTGGAGAGCGTGGTAGCCCACCTGCTCGATCGACAGACAAGAGAGGACTGAATGACTTCAATTCTATCCGGTTTAGTACGTATCTTGTCCCATTATTGTCGATATAGCTCTTTAACACATTTTGAACGCAGATCACAAAGCTAGCGGTGTGCAGAAGATGCATGCCGAAGATGATATCATCAACGAGGAGCTGATGCCCTGAACAGAAGCAAACCGTGAATGGGTGAGGAATAATTTCGACGACTTATTTTAGTGTTGTCCGTGTATCCCTGGCACCTATTCGTCGATTAAATCCAATGTGTACGATTAGTGGTACCGGCGCAGTTCTCTATTCATAGTGTGATCGACGATGCTTCAGCTCGACGTTAGACAACTCACCACTGTATATCCACCAGCTGGAAGTGGACGCACCGCACTTCGGTTTGACACTGTTAAGCTAAGTGATAGTACTATGTAATTGGGGTTCGTCAGTGCATAGTGTGCGGCTCAGCAGCTGTTTTCGACATCCTCTTGCCAGTGAAACGGTCAGGATAGAAAGGAACGACAGCTCCATCCAATTGGAACAATTATTTGTACGAGGTTCGTTGTCAGGTTTGCCGCTGTGATTATTGATGGCCTTATCACAAAAGGTAGAGAAGAGGGTTGGAAGGTCCAGTTGTGCGGGTTGTGGCCTTTCTGGCTTGTTGGATGACACCAGAGTCCGGGATCACCGCATAATTGCATTGCTCACTCCGTAATGCATTGCCGTCGGATGAGGATTCTTGAGGGATGAGTTATCCGATTAAAGTCTATGCTTTATTATATCATGCCAGGCGAAGGGAGGTGTTGCTGCGAGGATTCAGCAGTCATCCTCGAGTCTCGACGCTCGGAGCGCTCGTCAGCCGGTTCAAATGGCATCGATTGCAACCAATAATCATCGTCGGAGATTCAATGTGACCTTATTGATGCCGGCCCTGACCTCCTTCAGTCCTCCTCTTTCAATTGTCAATTTGCCACCAATGTTTACTTCGTGTTGTCGACGGGAAAATCCCAATTCACTTAATTTGCGTGGTTTTTGCTCTGTCCATGCATCGTCCAACAGGAAGTTCAAGTATAGGTCCCGTTGTGGGCCGTGATCCTCATTGCAATTTCCTCATCAACGAAATGCTGGATGGGCCAGAATCAAGCATGGTTTCCAGCACGATTAACTCGAAAGAGGTATCACTACCGAATATGACTCGAGATATTTTATATTGGCTTTCAAAGCTCACTATGCTGTGCCAATAATGCTGGCAATCCGTCGCCTCCGATTTACGTCATACACCGTTCATCCGTTTCCACCCGCCCGCTGATGAAGGACCTACAAGACATATAAAGGGCCAAGCCATACATCAAGTAAAATTCTAGCAACACCGTCCGTTTACCAGCATATTTGCAGCCATCACCCCCTTGTCCTGACTGATCGCTATGCAGGCCAGAGCACTCATCAGGTCTTCTCCATCCTCTATATCATCACGATATGTTCGTCACTTCAGTTTCTTACCCTCACATTACAAACCCCGCGTTGTGATTCTTGGTTCTGGCTGGGGAGGGTATAATGTCCTAAGAGGCATCGATACTAAGCGCTGGGGTATGTACATTTAGAGCCTCTTCACTGATCAGCCAATAATGACGCGCCTACCTGACGTAGATGTTACTCTATTATCACCTGTAACTTATTTCAACTTTACATCTCTATTGGCGAGCACGGCCGTAGGCACTTTAGAATTTAGATGTGCCGTGGAACCCGTGAGGAGATATACGCCGCAAGCGGTACGATTTTTCGTTAAGCTGTAGACGATTGACTCACCTAGGCTTGAAGACATATTATCAAGCGTGGTGTGATGAAATTGGTACGTCCGAGAATCTGAGGGGTTACATTCCGAGTCTGATCGGACATACAGATTTTACGAAGAAAACCCTCACATGTGTATGTTGATCACTCGACCTGTGGATTCATGTCTTGATCCCGGACTGAGTAGATGCCCGCAACACGTTCTGCCAGTGCAGAGGCCACTGAACCAATGGACACCGTACGAGAGCCCAACGTGCCGTTTACCATGTCCTACGACAAACTTATTATTGCTGTTGGGGCATATTCGCAAAGTGTGTCCTCAGTCGTTTCATCCACTCGGGACAGTGATATCTGACTAAATTCAGCGTTCAATGTTCCTGGAGTCAAACAACACGCCCACTTCCTCAAAGACATTAAAGACGCTCGTAAAATTCGTCTAAGGATATTAGAATGTAAGTCACCGCAATGGTTGATCCTGAGATTGGATTCAGGGTTAACGGATATTTAGGTTTCGAGCAAGCAAACCAACCGACACTGTCGGATATCGAACGCAGAAATTTGCTTAATTTCTGCATTGTGGGTTCGTGCCTCTATCTGCCCCAGAAATGCGTTTCGATCTAACTCAATATGCTCACAGGAGGTGGACCGACTGGCGTAGAATTTTCTGCCGAACTTCACGACCTGATTCATTCGGACATTGCCCAGCACTATCCGTCTTTGGCCAAGTTGGCAAAGATCACCCTTTATGATGTCGCCCCAGAAATTTTAGGAACCTTTGACAAATCCCTGAGAGAGTAAGTCATGTATATTGAACGAGACGCGGGTCGCAGTATCTTACAATCGAACTAGCTACACTCGCACTACGCTTGCAAGGGAAGGTGTCCGCATTCTGACAAGTCATCACGTCGAAAGGGTGGAAAAAGTGAGACAACTTGCAACTATATCTACAATCATTCATCTGAAGACTCCCTTGATAGGACAAAATGATTGTGAAGGAAGTGGGAGAAGGCGAGTACTTGCATCCTCATGCAGGTTTCTCGACCCCTGTGACTGACCGTAAAATGTAGTTCCCTTTGGCCTGCTCGTTTGGAGCACTGGTCTTGCGCCTAATCCTCTGATACAGTCCATTTCTAACGTCAAGAAGCACCCAAAAACCTCAAGGTAAAAACATATCTTATCTCTCTACATATCCTTTCTCAATACACTGTCAATAGTCTTATCGTCAATGACAATCTCAACATCGTTATGGAGAATGGCCAGGTCAACCCGGATGTATTTGCTCTGGGGGATTCTACATCCATGGATAGCCAACCTCTACCTGCGACTGCCCAAGGTAAGATATTCTTTGGGAAGACGACCCACGTCTTCAAGATTCTGATTCAAAACACAGTGGCGAACCAGCAGGCCAAATACCTTGTCAAGAAGATGAACCTATTAGCAAAAGATCGCGAATCTACGAAGCCATTTGAATTCCACAATCAAGGAAGTCTGGCATATATCGGAAACTGGTAACGCTATAATACTATTCAATTTATATATCATTTCTGACCATCACCTTAGGAAAGCCATCTACGATCGTCCAGGGGCGGAAGGTTCGCATGAAGGTTTCATGGCGAAGGAAACTGGCAGACTTGCGTGGCTGTTGTGGCGGTCAGCCTATTTCACAACAACTATCAGTTTGAGAAACAAGTAAGGGTCCATACATTGCAAGGTTGAACGTGCGTGGGCTCACCGTATCACTTTCTAGAATTCTCCTTCCCGTCTACTGGTATGTCAAGGATGAACCTTTCACGCCTGTGAAATTTTGATACTAACCACGAACGACACTCCCTTTTCAGGTTCTTGAATTGTAAGTACCCAAAACAAATCTGCGCATGGATTGATCATAATTGACATAACGGTTACATAGGGATTTTTGGCCGAGACATTACACGATTCTAACTGGTACACTTTGGTTTATGATACGATAGAACCCGCTATAGTAGTAGTAGTAGTAGACTCCTAGAGTACTAATTGCCTTGATACAGTCGAAAGGAAAGGGAAGATCGATGGAACGAAGAAAAAATACAATGAGAGATGTTGAAAATGTGATAAGTTAAGAGGGCAATCTTAGATTGCAATGGGGGGTCCAGGGTTGTGGATTTTCCAAGCCCTTCTTTCGCGTCCGTAAACTGCAGCGAAAAAATGCGCGTCAGTGTCGTGTCTTGGAAGTTCAAAGAAACAAAAACTAACCACTAGCATCAGACATATCACCATCGGACTCTTCAGCTCTGCGCAGAACGTCGACGCCCTTCCAAAAGTTATCTTCAAATTTACTTTGTCTGATAACAGCTTCGCTCACAACGTGACCCTGTAAGTTCTCCAACATGGTCTTCCACCCATCGTCGAGCTCCTTGCTTGCCTCGAAGACGCCATCCTTGTTAACCCCAATGTGGGCGACGTGCTTGAAAGACTCTGGAGCCGGTCCAGAGATCAGCGAGCGAGCGACGGAGATGGACTTGGAGCGCGTAGAACCGCTTCTTTTTGCCTTCTTGGGAGTTTCGATGGCTAGGGGCTGGATAATTAGGAAGCGCCCACATGTAATAAGAGGAATTTGTCGTTTACTTACCGCCATATAGCTGCGACATTACTTTGGCGCCGAAAGCTGATGCTTCGTCGTCATCGTTGAAGAGGAAGCCATATTTTCTGGTCTGCAATAAATGCCTTGGTTAGTAAGAGATACTAAAGAAATGTTTTGATTGACGTACTCGGCCTTGGAACACATGGAAGAACGGTCGGTCCAACACATACTCAAAGTGCTCGGGGAACTTGAACATCCACACTGTCCTCCCCGTCTCAACATCTGCTAGGCGGAACCAGTACTTCTCTGCCTCAGTCAACCCCTGCGCGGCAGTAAGTGGTGTGTCAACATCGCGCCCGAACGTCAGCCTGCCCTTCCACCTGGAATAATTCCACTGCTGCGTATCCTTCTCCTTGAGGTTCGTGTGGTAGACACGTGCGTCTGCGCTGACGAGCACCGTGAATGGGTTCTGTTCGAGGCCGGTGATACCGTTCCTCTCGATGGCGCGTGTGCTGCCAGTGGCAATAGAAAAACCGTCCGTGCTAGCCATTAAGATGGATGATGAGATGTGTGGAGGTAACGGACTGTGGACCCGTTTAGATGCGGTTGATAATATAATGAGAAGGAGAACGGAGGAAAAGGGCAAAGATATCGGACGGAGGGAGGGAAGGGGGGAAGTCAAACTAAGAAAGAACAGGCCAAGTCGCCTACTAAAAGTGCACAAGATATAATGTCCTCCCTCCTTCTAGGGAGACTCCGTATTGATGACCTCATCGTGTCGACCTTGCTGCAAACATGCGCCAGGTTGCCGTGAGTGAGACTTGTAAGGAGACCATGCGAATGTGGTTGAAAAAAGAGGTTTTGTCCAGGAGATAACGGAGAATGAGACTTGTTTGTATTCGAGCACTGCATCTGCCTGTAAGACAGCGTGCTGGAACACCTGCTACTTTCTTGGAGGACTGCGCTTGGGAGCCATGATCGCATGATCTGCCTCATGGCAGCTGGACAGTGGGTGGAAGCGAGCGCATGCCCTGCCTTATTCTACCTTTGGAATCCGATCCTCTGTCCTTCATTCACTTTTCCTTTTTCCGGGTTGGAAATGGATAAGAAAGAGCACCTTAACAAGGAGAGAAGCATGAATGACAGGGAAAACCATGCAGATGAAGCAAATCAGTCAGATAATTCACGATACAAGTACATTCTTTATTTCAATCGCTTACTCAGAGGCGGTTTGGGAGTCGTGAAGGCTCCAATGCCGCATACAATACCGCCTCCATTTGTGCTTTTAATTTCAAAGACTCGATATCACGAGTCGGCGCAACTTGAATGCCGAAAACCATCGCAATTCCTGTGGTTGGATCGATAAAATGTTCCGTGCCAGCCCATCCACCCCCTTTGTTAGACAAGAAACAAGGAGAGAGAGAAGAAGAGAAACGAGTCAGAGGTGGGGATAACATGAGGGTAATGGATTCATCGAAGGAACGTGCTTACAGAATGCTGTCCCTTTCCTGCGACGTTCCGGCCAGTCTTCAGTACAAACAGCCAGGGCCGTGCTCCATTGCAGGCCTGGCATCATGATGAATGTCGAGAGGGACTCAGACCCTTTACCAGTAAGTGCAGGGGTGAACATTGTTTCTACTGTTTCTTTCTTCAGGATAGGGTTCGATACGGGGTAGTCGGCTAAGTCAAAACATGAGACGAAATGTACGATCGAAGAGCACGTTCATCTTACTCTTTATCTGAAGAATGTGGCGAAGAAGTTTGAGATAATCCCTCATCGAAGTGTATATTCCGATGCCACCGTAGTACAATTTCACTAATGAATGTCAGAATTCATGACATTGCAGGAAAATCATAGCGTAACCCCGCACCTTTGCTAGGATCATGCTCAATGGTTGTAATCTGATTGTTCCATTTGCATAATTCCCCGTTTTCGTTACGGAATGAAAGCTCAACTAGCCTCTTTTTAAGTTCCGGGGTAAGATGAAACGAGGTTTTCATGCCGAGAGGGTCAAAGAAGTGTGTTTTACTGAAAGGTTTATTTTTAGTGCAGCGAAAGCGGTGATCATAGAACAGAGAGATACAGACCAGAACTGCTCCAAATTCTGACCAGACACTTTTTCGACAAGAAATCCAAGCATATCAGAGCTCCACCCATAAATGACTTGAATACGGACTTGTCAAAATCCGAAATTACACAAGAGTATTAAGAGCCACTCACAGTCAGTACCTGGCTCAAATTTCAAAGGGACACCTGGAAGAGGTCCCTGCAAACCATGTGTTGGTAATAGTGACTCCATAATGAACGACAGTACCCACAAGAAGAATCTTAAAATACTCCGACAGCGGGTCTGCGGCAGCGTGCACCTCCTTTGAGGTGTAAGCCATAGGGAGCGAAAATAGGTCGTCCTTGATGACTGGATAGAAGAGACCACTGGAGAAGTTCAAAAGATGCTTCACAGTAACTGTAGTCTGCGCCGGCTTGAATGTCGTATTCAAAGTAGAGGTTCTGTCGACGACAACAGGGTTCTTGAAAGCAGGGAGATAGTCCCCAACAGGAGTGTCATAGCTAAGCTTTCCAAGATCGATGACCTTGAGCACTGCGATCTACACGTTGAAAGGTCCAAAAGTCAACCTGGTCGTTCAAATTGTTGACCGAAATGAAAAGCACTGTACTCACTGCTGCAATCATCTTGGTTTGACTACAGATCCAGAAGACGCTGTCGGCGTCAATCTCCGGGCTTTGTGGGTCATCGGGGATGCTGCGTCCACCTCCCTGGAAATAAATCTCTCCTTCGACATTGGACAACCCAAGAACAAAGCCAGGAACTTTTCCGGAAGTCGTATGTTCAGCCTACAATCACATTACGATCTATATGAGTATGAACTTCTCCATGTAGATCGTCACAACCAATGAAACTGACAATGAATTTGTCCAAAGCCTCTTTACCAGTTGCGCTGAGTGAAGCCACGGACATGATTGCTGGATTTAAGTTTAGGAAGACGACAAGATCGAGACTGTGTACAGTCGTAGAACAACAAGAAGACAGAAATGGATTTGCTCATATCAACATCCATAGTCCAAGCTTAAGAACTGAACATGAACGTCCTCCGGCTAGTGACTGTCCCGAGCTGCCAATGTACTGCATCATCCCGTGATCATGGACTGTCCCAAGTCCCATCCTCAGCTGGTCGCACGGACACCCAATTCCCAACAATTTCCAGGGACGTACGGAAAGCAAATATCAGGGAGTCCAATCCGCTTCTGCTGCGGTTTTATAAATTTAGGTCCGTAAATACGATTTCTAATAATAAAAGTACATTTAATTTTGATCTATGTGGCTTGAAGCCAAATTGAAATGGGAAGAGGTAGTGCGCCGCTCAAAACGGGTCTGATGATTGGAATGTTGAATGAGGGTGGAAGTCAGGTCTCTCTAAGTAAAGAAATCGATGTATGATAAATGAATGAAAGGGAAAGGGAAGTGAGTCGACGTAGCTGGAAAGGTTATATTACAAATAACAATAAGAAATAATTAAAACAAGATTGAGTCCGTGTCTCTTTCAGAAAAGCGCTTGCCACAAGGAATGGAGGAGGATGGCCAAGAAGGGGAGTACAAGTATCGCAGTGGGGGGCAGTCATGAGATCGGGCCACAGGATCACAGTCCGCGTCGAAATGGACGAGGGAAGGAGCGAGATACTGATAAGAAGCTTGAGTTCGCATCGTAGCTTTTTCTTGATGTCCAGCTCTAAGTTAAGGATACGGCGGAGTTGAGCATGATAAAATTAGTTTAAGACTGATAGACACCAGACTAACCTTGACAAGCTTCAGCAGACGTCTAAGACCTTGAGGTTGTCTTTTAGCAACGTACACCGTCGAGCGATCGCGCATAAAAATGTCCTGGAGAATATCCTCCGTGCTGTTCATAGGCTTTGAGAAATGTTAGGAATGAGTACACCGAATAGGGGTACTTTGGATTACACACCGGAAGCTCGGATGTGTACACAGTGTCGACATGTGTGAAATACGTCGAGTGTCTGTAGGGATAGTGTATGGCCATTTCACCTGCTCTGGACAAGTAAAGAGACGAAGGTGGCGCAGCAAGTGGGGGGGATAGATATGGGGTATTGTCAACATCCATCCCATTTATATAGGCACATTCCTCTGCAGTTGTAATGACTGTAAAGCAATAGCTTCGTGCAAGGTAGATGTCTCAGGATCTTTCCGCCGCATCCCTTTCTGAAGGAATTAAATAGGAGCATGACAGTTCGGTAGCCTTCATGATGGTGATTCAGTTTGGGGGTGAAGTAAATGAAGACAAGTTAAAGTGATTGATTTGGCCGGTCATGGAAGCGAAATGAAGATGTCAAGTTTTCTTCGTAAAGGTGAGAGAAAAAGGTTGAGCGTTGCTAGCTCCCTGTATTAGTGTATACCCTCTCTGGCTACATTTCTTATCTGATGGTAAAACCAACGGGTTCATGGAGAATAATGGCCTTGCATGCCTCTATTGTGAGAACATTCATGGCGATTGACTGCTATCATTATGTTGTCGCTGAATTGAACTGCACCGTCGTGAATGATTCAGATACAAGAACTTCGAAAGACTTAAATAAAATTAAATCTTGGAACTTACTGACTAGCATTAAAGCTAACAAAAGTCAAGTCAAAACGAAATTAATGGTCGTGGTGGTTCAATGAAGTGCTGAATGATGTTCTGCAACATCCACACTAAAGAGTACCCGAATGGTCAAGATCAGTTGTAGAATGATGGTGGTCGGCTTTTGCCGAGCCCCTATTTTCTTCAGGAGGGTTGCACGATACTCTGCAGGTGGCGAAGGGCTCATAAACGCATCGAGGAACTATCATAGGATGGGAGAAAAGTAATAGCATTAATCTTACTTTCGATGGCAGCTTTGGTCAAACCGACTTCCAGCACCGAGCCTTGGCTGGGTGTTGGGGGGATATTCTGTTTTACCTGTGGCTTTCATATGTTTCTGAGCATCTTTTTATTGTTTTTTTTTTTAAAAAATAAATAAATAATTAGATCTCAAGGTAACCATGACTTGAATGTTGTAGATAAAATCTGGGGCAGGATTAATTTCCGTCCATTTCATTCTGGTTGACTCTGCCCTTTCCTGACTCTGGTAGTAACTTGAAGGGCACTTGTAGCACCCTAAACACTAGGAGGAACATATCTAGCTACGTCTCAAAAATGCTAATTGAACACTAATACGTATTTACTCCAAACTAAAGGGTCTCTGATGAATAAGCAAGCGGAGGGACGGAGGATCGAGCAAGATGCCGTACAATTGACGAGACAATGCACTCTGGGCTCAATGCCAGGGCCAGGTCATTTGTCGTTGTTCCCCATTGCAGAAATACAGAACAAAATGGCATCGCTAATAGTTGGTTCAAGTACACATTTGTGAGCTTGAAGCTGCGTCTACAAGGGAAGGACGGTTTGAAGCTGTCACAGTGGGCGCTTACCCTAAGCGACCGCGCGCACATACTTGTAAATAAACACAAACATCTTGTTGGATTGCTGTAGGGCCATAGTTTTCACAAAGTCTTCAGGCTCTTCTCTTCGGCAATCTGAAATATCCGACCAACTATATGGTGACTGCGTCTTCGCTGTGGAGACAGGTCTGCATTCCCTTACGTCGGGGTATTCGGCCAGAAACTTTCTCACGGATTACATTCCATTGTTCCAAAACCCTCAAAGGTGGACCTACCAATTCAACATAGCTTTGGCAGAACGCCATCTCTCTTCCCTACATATGATCACCCACAAGATCTGAGGCGAAGATACTTGGGACACTGAGTTAATTTGAAAATCTATTATATTTCTTGTGTGACAACAGATTGCATCGAACTGGAAATCTGACCATATCCAAGGTTAAAGTAAAACGGAAGGTCGAAGCTTCTTCAGGTTTGCGCAAGTTATCTTTCCAGTCAATATCAATTCAGACAACGCCCTCGCCGTCCCCGGTGCATTACAGATACCCTAAAAATTAATCTCAATTAAGACTTTATGCACCTGTGGAGTATAAACTAAGAGTTACTCACCCAACATGTATGCCCGGTTCCTATGTAAAGACCTTTTGCAATATCTGAGGCCTCTCCGATGATTGGTCCACCACCAGCACTGACTGAGGGCAAATAGCACGCCTGGCGCTTCTCCACGGTTCCCTCGCGAAGTTGCTGAGAGATACTGGACACCTGTTGGAAAATCAGATCACACGAGGTCGAATCGACCTGTACGTCGTCCACGGTTTTCGGAAGGGGTTCATCATCCCCCGGTCCACATGCATAAACTTCTCCGTCTGGCCTGGCGTATATCTCTGGAGATGAGTGAGGAGCTCGCTTGCTCGACGAGTTTGGGTCCTCTATTTCTGTGAAAAGAACATAGGGGGAGATCTCGACGTCCTTCCTTGGTCGGATGGTGATACTATGTGCGCGTGTCGCCGCAATCGGAATCTCTGGAAGAATGTTAGGCGACCATGCTCCTTCCGCCACGACGACGTGCGTCGCTGTCATGCTCTTCGACATCTCTGTCCCGTCCTCCTCGGTGACTATGTACTCGATTCCAGTTACGGACCCATTTTCCCTCGTTATCTTGGTCACCCGACCAGTAATTTCATCCACACTTCCGGTCTCTTTAGCAAGAGAAAGCATCGAGGTTGTAAAGTAGTAAGGGTGTACTTGAGCTGTACCTCCTTCTCCTGCCATCGGTGAGTAAGAATCTGTCAACTCGTCCTTGACCCATGATAGATCGGCGGGAAGGCCATTTTCCCGTTTCTGTGCGCCTCTCAGCGGTTTCTTTCCACCAGGAAGTCCCAACTCTTTTTCGAGGCTTTTATTTCGATGCTCCGCTTCTTCCTGTGATCCCATTTCTAGTCCCTGCTCCACAACTACTTCTCCTCTTCCTTCCCAACTTGCACAACCCACATATCGCCAGCCCCAGCGATCTTTGCCATTATGCTTCTCGGCAAGCTTGACGTGTTCATCAAACGAGACATTAACGATTTCCTTCGGATATGCCCATCGGGCGACAAGTCCACCAGCTTTACCTGATGCACCCTGAGCACATCCATACTTTGAAGCTTCGATTAATGTAATCTTATCACCCCCTGAGCTAGAGAACGAAGGGTGATGAACGAGATAATAAGCAGTTGTACAACCAATGATTCCACCTCCGAGTACCACAATATGTTTAGGCATTATGTTTTGCCTGATAGACGACTATTGAAGATGGGAAGGGGTAAAGAAGTGAATGTGTGTGTATAAACCTGTTGCAAAGCTCCCGGCGCCCATTCTAAATGATATAATCATGGTGGTCGTCGTGAGAATGAGTATCGGCAAACAGCTGGCAACGCTGCTACAGTTCTGAATTCACGACGACAAACATCGCTTCATCTGTTCTCCGTTGACGGCCATCTATACAAAATGACACCGTTTATGCTTTGCTTTGCTTTTAAATCGCCTTTGGGAATTGTTATTCAATCAGGTTTGACGGTGTAAGATTGATACTAATCATAATGTTGTTTACTAGATCTCGCCATTTAGTCGTCTCAGGCTACGTCTATTGCTAGAACAGCTCGGACGGCACTGACTGGCACTGGCATCTCGACGTGGAACATCATTATTCATAATTTTTCTCGCATTCATTTTGGACACTATCGGGACACTTGTGTGTACATATTGTTAGAAGGCGGAAGTCCAACCATCGACTTTACATTTTATGTAACTAACAGCCAGGTGCCCTACTTTCCTATTGCCAGTCCTTCTCGAACACACCAACTTGGCCTGAGCTTAACCTTGTGCGAGGTTAGTGAGGTTGGCATATTTGTATCTGTGGGCAATCCATCCTCGTTTCAAGGTCCTTCACTTATCACCGCCTCTCTAGCCTGCCATCCTCCAGACCAGACCCCTAAGCACCAAATCAATGGCGATATCAGACTCGTGTGCACTACCCATTTTTGAATCACAGCCAGAAACTGCTCTCTCAATAAATGAACAAGAGAACTTGGATTACTCTCACCAAACCCTCCCACCACCGGCCGTCTACTACCCAGGCAGCGAGTCAAGTTGTTCCGGCATGCTATTTATGATCATTTACGACGAAGAAGAATACATGGAGCTCCAAGAAGAGAGATCCAAGTCGGATGCCTTCCATGTACTCGAATCGGACTCTGTTTACCCAACGATTTACCACCTCCTGCGTCTCTTTGATTCCTTGCGTGGTTTTCACAAGGTATTTGTTAATTTTAACCCTCGTTGCACAAGCGAGTGTTCACAGGTCCATCACCTGTCATCCTTTAGGGGTACTTGGACCTCACTGGACGTCATCCCGAGGTACGTTTACGATACATCTTTGACAAATGGACACTATTGAAGCCGGAACCTCCTATGTAGCGATATTACTTGCTTCAAAGTCAATGGAACAGATTCCTTGGGAGTTTCCTAGCCCTGGAGACCGAGGCACAAATTTCTCCGAAGTTCACATCCAATGGTGAGTGCATTTATTTCAGATGTCCCTTGAGAAAAACCTGGGGTTTAAAGTTCGACCCTATACGTGCTAGGTTTACCCAACACCCCTATTGCAGCTGACACAGAACGCTGGGCACGCTTTCAAGCAAAGTGGCGACTACCGGAATCAATTTCATACTCACAGGTTCTTCTATGCACTCGTACGTTTTTGAACACTCCTTTTCCATATGGAGACGCAAGGTCTAACGTTTATATATCACTAATTCTTAGAACGAGTCCTTCGAGAACTCAAGCAGAACCCCGTCCCTCATTTCCAAATGGTCGGCTTGACAGACCTTCCTGGCGAAATTTTGGACCACATCCTCAGCCTTGCTACCACCGCGCAGGCAAAGGCGTTAGCCTGCACCTGCCACATATTGAACGACATCGGTCAACGTCACATATTCAAGGTAGGTTCTTCTAATTCCGTCAAACGACGACAAACGCTGAAATAACCTGCGTAGATATGGCAAATGAGATTACATGTTCCACCTTATATCAACCCCGTCAACATCGAGTACTCCGAAATCGACATCCCAGCATTGGCGTTCGCATGCCGACAAGACCTGGAAGAGAACGCCAAGTTCCTCCTTAACAGCCCTCACATCACAACCCACATTCAAAGGCTCTGCTTGACCGACGAATGGTGGGTAAGCAGACGTGCTCAGCCTCACGACAACAATCCCTTTGTGTTGTCCGTTGACTTTTACAAGTCTATTAACCATCTATACGGCATCGCGCTCAAATGTGCTTTTCGCCTTTCCTCCCTCTCCTTATGCAACCTCGAGCTCACCATCGAAATGGTCCGCAAAATTGCGGATATTCCGACCCTCCATAGCTTGGATCTCCACCTTTGCAGGATCTCCAAACTAGTGCGAAGGAGGCTCCTTCTCGGATCCATCAACCTCTTTACCCGAATCTCCAATCTCAAAATTTACATGGACTCGAGCTTCACCGAGACACACAGCCAATGGCACGCCCTGTTGCTCTGTCCGAACATCCGAACCTTGGCTCTCATCCAATTTGGAATCGGCCCATTCCCTTTTGCGCCTGACCCTGCCTTTTGGTCAAAGGTTCATCTCGAGTTACTCGAACGGCTTTCATTAGACAACATCGACTATGATTACATGCTTATGTTTACCAAGTCGATCGCCACCAACCCGGTTCACCGCAACCGGTCCATTGAACGGCGAGGTGCCCATGCCAGCAGATATGACGTCGATTGTGGGCTTCACCTCACGCACTTCAAACTTCATCTCGACTGGTGCATCCCCGATGCCGAAATACTCGCACTCCTAGCTCCTCTGCGTCGTGAGCCCCTCAAAGTACTCGTCATCGAAGGCCTGGAGGATGCCGGCTTTTCCCTTTTTGATGGTATATCGGAATGGTTCGGCAAAGAGCTGATTGCCCTCACCCTCGTCCGTCGCCAAAACCGCAACCAGCATCAAAACAGGAGGGCGTTTTGGCCTCAGACCTCCTGGGAGTATGCTCAGGAGTGTTTCGGCCCCAAAAAATTCTCAAAATTGCGGCATTTCTGTTGGAATTTCTGGACAGAGTACTGGGACGCTACACCCTCTGCCCTGGTACTCTTTGAAACGGATTGGTCCAGAAATTTGTCGTTCCAGGATAAAGAGGGATATGCCCACAGATATCCACCTGACTCGACTTTGCCCTATCACACTCCAGGTTCTTCCTCTTCATACTCTTCCAATATGTCAAACGCATATTCTGCAACCGCGATCGAAGACACTCCATACTTCCTAGATTCTCACTGGATGGCACTTCCATTCGCGGCACACTGCAAGACGCTGGAGACGTTTTCGTTGATGGACCGGTCCATCGACATGGTGTGCCATATCTCGCGCGAAGCACCCTCCGGACCGTCTGGCGGTGGGAGACTCGATCTGCGTCCAAGGTACTATCCGCCATACCCGACGATGAGCGGCTCAGGTGGTAGTGCTGGGTGGGATTATTATGCTGATACGGATATCATGGAGTGGAACACACCTGCCGGAGTGGGTAGCGGCGGCGCTGGCTGGGCCGGATTGCCGCCTCTCAGAACGTTTTCGCGCTGAGAAAAAGAAAAAGACATGAGATGTCTTGCAGGACGCATGTCCATGAGCACCAGTCCAGGAGATGGTTCTCTCTGTTTTCTCAGCCCTAAAAATATTTTTAGTACTTTTAAATTTCATCATAGACTACTTATAATGCAAATAGGAATTTCTTTCAATATGGCGACAAAACCATGGTTGGATTAATTTTATAGCAACCTATTATTACATCTACATAGAATATACAAATAGTCGTGAAAAAACAGCCGGCGCGACCACATGGGATGAAGAAAAAGACCTGAAGATTAAATGGCAGTGCCACGCTCGAAACTGGCTCTGATTTCTGCTGTGTATTTGTCGTAATATCTGGCAATCTAAGAAAGGGCGTCTGAGAATGGGGAAGAAGTAGAATGACGTGTTTTCTTACCTTCTTGTTGAACACCCTGTTGTGTTCGTTGATATAGGTAATATCTCCTTCTTCTTCGTTGAGGCGCTTGCGGGAGAATTTGCCCTTCTTGTCGATACTGTAAACACGTGAAGGGGATCAGCAGGGAGAAAAAAGGTGTAATTGAAGATACTGACTCTTTGTTGATCTTGCTAACCACACGGTCAATAGCATCCTCCGAGGGTTTGCTGTCGCCATAAAGAAGGGTGTTGGCGTCTCTGTAAAGACTTTCTGCAGCAAGCCTTTGCTCTTGGCTGATGGCAGCGACTTCTGATGAGCTTCCAGAGGCGTCGAACGATGTAAGGCTGCTAGAGCCTTGGCCGAGGGCGATAGCTTTTTGCTTATTGTAGGCTTCAAGATCTGGTTTGATGAGGTCCAAGTCCTTCTTGTATCTCCTACGAGCAGCATGAGCATCATCTAAAGTTACGAACGAGGTTAGGTTCTGGTTCCAAGCCCGGAAATTAGAAAGTGAAAGTACCATGGAATTCAAAGTCTGCTCTCCGCTTCTTCCTAGCCAACTTCTTCTCCCATTCATCGTTTTCCTCAATGGTATATTCCCAATTCTTCTGTCTCTCGACATCTTCTCCCCGTTCTTCTGCATCCGCTTTGAGGCGCAGAGTTTCTGCCAGTTTACGCTGCCGTTCCAGACGTGCTTGGTCTCTGGCAGTAATTTTAGCCTTAGCAGCCTCTTCTGCTAACGACGTCCGGTTGGCTCTCGATGAAGCAGCCTAAAGAACGAGCAAAATGGTAAATTAGTTCTCTGGAATTGCAATAAATCATTAAGACGCACCATCTTCTTCCGCAACTCGTTCAACTTGGCTTTCCGCTCCTCCAAAGTCATCTTCGTGGCCCCCTCGCTTCCCTCCTTTGATTCAGACGGGGTTGTGTCATCACCAGAGTTGCTTCCACTGGGACCGCTGTCTTCAACACCCTTCATGGTCATATCCTCTACAAATTCTCCCGCTGCTTCCATAACATCTGCAGCCTTCTCTACCGCTGCCTCTATCGCATGTTCAACAGCCTGCTCTGCGCTCTTCACAGTCTGTTTGGCTGACTCTACGGCGCTGGTGGAAGGACCAGGCTGATCTGTCTCCATTGACTCATCATCAGCTACTGCAGGTTGTTCTGGAGTTGGCTCTTTAACTGGCTCTGCAGCTTTGGCTTTCTTGCCTTTTCTTGTGCGTGAAGGTGCCATTAGGGGATTGAACAATGGGTGGGCGGACGGGCAAGTGCTTTGGTTGCCTGAACCAATGCTCATTCAATGTCATTATTTTCCCACGGATTATGCACAGCCACAATACAAAAAATTCTTACAAAGATTCATTCAAGGTCGAATAAACGCCGGTGTTTCAACGAATATCGAGGAGCAGAGCGACTTAACAATGCAATATCTTCTCCAAGCAACATGACATTAGATAGAACTTGAGCAGATTTCGCTCCCTCACAGCCGCATTTCTTAAGGTATGAAGAGCGGAATATTTAAGACAACGTAATTGGATTAACATAAAGAACAGAGATGTCATAAATCTAACATGAATAACATGAGAACCTGTTAAAGGAATTGGGTCAGATGAGGTGCAAAATTTTATTCAAGATAAGAGGAAGAAGATTCAGAATTGCAGAAGTTGGGTCATCAACGGGAGCAAGTCCCTGAGACTGTTGAGCTTGATATGTGAATTCGTGTTCATCATAAAAGGTGTCCAAAACACTGGAGATAAAGATAAAAAGGCAATACTCACGAGCAACATAGAAAACGAAACTGTTGTGGATAACGACAAAGATGTTCAGAGAGAATGAAAATAACCCAATTTATAGGTAGAATTAAATCTCCGAATGAAAAGGGCGGAGTTGTCCGAACTGCAGTAATGGCTGGGTCACCGGGGTCAGAGCGCTGACTAGGACACAATGTCCACTGCTCCACATCCTGCAAAGGCACCTACAAAGACTCGCAAGGAAAAGGAAAAGGACAAGGAAGAGAAACATAAAGCTAATCAAACAAGCGAAAGATTCAAGATCATCGTCCGCCGACTACCTCCAAACCTTCCTGAGGACATCTTTTGGCAAAGCGTTCAGAACTGGGTTACCGATGAAACAACTACTTGGAAGATCTATTATGCTGGCAAGTTGCGGAAGAAGTGAGTGCAGCAGCGGCATTGTGCCTGCCTTACCATTGCCAACATTCAATGCAGGTTGAACAAGGAAAATATTCCTTCTCGCGCTTATATTGCGTTCAAGACCGATGGCCAAGTCGCCCAGTTCAAGCGCGATTATGATGGCCATGTTTTCAGAGATAAGCAAGGTTTGTATCTTATCTGAAATTACTCATCATACATTCTCAAATACTTGGACAGGTGTTGAGTCGCAGGCTGTTGTCGAGTTTGCACCATACCCTAAGATCCCAACTGAGAAGCGCAAGCCTGATACAAGAAATGCAACGATTGAGAAGGGTTTGTGTCTCATAGTACTTTCCCGCAATGTCTACTTACTCTATAACAGATGAAGATTACATCTCTTTCCTTGAATCCCTCAAGGCATCAGAGAACGTTGAACCAGTCTCTCTTGAAACTCTAAGTAGATGCTCCTACCTCATCACCTTTATTATTCCGTTAAACATACTCCACAGTCGCCAAAGCCCAGCCACCACCACCTCCTAAGACAACACCCCTGCTTGAAGCGCTCAAAGCCGAACGAACAGCCGCGAAAGATAAGGAAGCCATTCTCAGGAACCATGCCCACTACAACCAAATTCATCAGCGTAGCAAGGAGGAGAAACGAAAGGCCGCTCTTGCATCACAAGCTGCCAAAGCAGCAGCAGAGGCCCCTCCGGCTGCCACCCCCACTGGTGGCGCATCCAGTAGCCGAAAGTCGAAGAAGGAGAAAGCAGCAGCAGCGGCCGCTGCCGCATCGTCTTCCAATGCCAAACCTGCAAACGGTCAAGCCAAACCCGCAGCCCCAGCACCTGGTGGAGCTGCAGGTGCAGGTGCATCTCAGCCAGCCAAACCTCCCAAACCGCCCAGAGGTCCCAAAGGTCCCAAGAATCCTCCAGCTAACACTCCTGCAGAGGTGGCTGCTGCTCCAGCTGCGGCTACAGCTGATTCTGCCGCAACTCAACCCGCTGCTCCCCGTCGTACTCGACCAATTATCGGCGGTTCGCGCCAATTTGAAGCAGCTCTTAGTGGTGTTACTGCCTCTGCAATGGAGAGGAAAGCACGCAGGGAGAAGGAGAAAGAAACTCAGAAATCCACTGACGGCAATGATGGCAAGCCTCAGCCTCCCTCAATTTCGGCTACTACCTCTGGTAGCTCTGCTAAAGCTGACCAGTCGGATGCAAATGCGAAGCCCGGTGCTCCCCAGTCACCCAAGAAGAATAAGCGCCGTGAGAAAGCTGGTGGGGGAGGTGGTGGTGGTGCACCTGCTACTGCTACTGCCGCGGGTAGTGCCGCTGCAGTGAAGGTACCCAGCATCTTGAAGCGTCCTCAAGAAGAGGCCTCCAACCCGGCAGCCAAGGCACCTGCTACGCCTGTCGCCGCATCCACTTCTTCAGGACCTGCTCCTTCTGCTCCATCCGGTGGTGGAGTTCCACGGGGCGGACCCAACCCCAGGCGCTTCAGAGGACGTGGCAGGGGAGGAGGACCCCCTCCTGTTACACCTAAAGCTGGAGGCTGAGTTGCGAAATTACTTTGACAAGGTTTGCACACAACTCGCTCTTCCACCATAGGACACTACTCATATTCTCTCTAGAAGCATAAATTTCGTACCCAGCATGAGTAACTTGCACCTCAGCGCCACCGCCTCACGCCCAATAAAGCTGTGGGACGGGGCGTCTACCTAAATGGGCCCTCTATCATTCAAGCCTATTCTTTCTGCTGCTGCTACGCCAATCCACGGGGCCCTGTAAGAGCGGCGCTGTTTCATTGACAGCAGTCTTTCAGCCGCCCTTGGATAACGTATACTGCGTCGCCCATACATATTACTTCCTCATCAAATCACCAATGCCCCTATGATAACTGGACTCCTGATAAAGAATGCAGCAGCGAGTCTGCTGGACAACGCGACCCCGTCTTTTTTTGCTGAAGATTCGTGTGTTACATACATCTGTCTGTCCCATCTTATGCTTTTGCGTTCCTTAAGATGACACGCATAGTGCGGGTTCTCTACGATTTTGAAACCAATGATATGATTTTCTTCTCGTGAGGGCTAATAAATTCAAAGAAATGATCTAACATCTTTGACACGTCTTCAAAGCTTCAAGCCTTCGCCGACGCTAGCTTCTCAAGACGGGCTGCCTCTGCTTGCTCGACGGTGGGCAGTACAAAGTCATGTCTGACGTGAAGATGAGGCTTAGCATCCTTGAATCCTCGTGCTTTAGTGACGGCACCATCTGTGATAGTGGTAGGCTCCTGTGATTCTCGTCAACGAGTGAAACGAGTTTCGGAAAGATAGGTTTAGACGTACAACGATCAAGGACGACTTGACGCCAAACACGGGGTCAGAGTTGACATATGGGTCTCCTTTGAAGTATAAGGCTGTTGTGAGCGTTTGGAAACCAGGGGCCTAGGTTTACTTCAGCCAACTGATGAACCTGTTGTTACCGGACAACTAACCTCAATATGCATGTGCAAATGTGCAGGTCTGATGATATGTCTTCCCAAGTTGGCCATCATTTTGGCAACGGGACCGTCAGCTGGAATGGGATATGCGATTGGTCTAAGGATGGAATATGAGTACTTGATATCAGCACGGAAGATAGAACGACATACACCACTGCACGGAAAGCATATGAGCCGTCTTCGGCGGACAGGAATCTCCCTCTGCATTCTGGTTCACTCAAACCCAACTGGACTTCAAGTTAAAAACAGGCAACTCGCACAGTGGAAGCGGCATAAAATTTACCTGCACGTCATACAAACCCTGTCCGTCGGTTTCCCAAGTATCGATAACGGCGTTTGCAATCGGGTTTCCTTCAAGGTCTTTCACGGTGCCTTCGACATACATGTAATCTCCTTTGCCTTCAGATGCGATAGAGCTTCCTTTTTCCACTAGAAAAATATGATTCATGTCCTGAATGAACACACTGAGTTCAGATAAGAGACGTACAATGGTGGGTTTTGTCTGTGTAAAATGGGCCAAGAACGGAGGACTCAGTTGCATCAGGAGGTGTAGCGCTGTTAATCGAGCCCACCAAGGCGGAAACACCAAGCGTATCAGAAAGCAAAATGAACTCTAAGTTGAGCCAGATGTGTTGGTATGAAGCACACGATAAGAGTGATAATACAACTCTCACCCTGTCGCGTATCGTCGCATTTTTGGCCAGTCTCAGTGAGGAATTTGATGGCAAGCCTATGTGAATTCGATGTGTCTTGGGTCTTTATTTGCGGGCTTCCAGTGGAGTAAATGAACTCACTCCCATTCCTCGGGTGTGATGGCCATCTCTCGTACAAAGTTATGAAGATGAGTGACCTAATGGGTTGCACCGTTAGCATCGATGGGACCCAGCGTTGTTATAGCTCGCACCAGACTCTTGAAGATAAATCTAGCACGTTCATCTGGACCTATGATGGAAAATATGAGCGTCAACCCCGTGCAACCTTGATAAGAATAAGTTTCATCAGAGTTAACTAACAGTTCGCGTTCATTGCAATGACATCCTCCGTAATAGACTCTGATGTCATGTTCTGGTTCACAGGCAGCGTCGAGAGATCGATACCATGCTTGCGAGCTGCGTTGGCTGCATTAAGAATGGATTGCATTTCTTGTGATGATAAGGCTCTGTGTAGCAATAGAGTAGCTGATATGATGAAAGTAGGGAAAGGAAGATGGAAACAAGGAAGCTGAAGGTTATATAGATTGTATGGCTCCTATCCGAGGCACCGTCCACGCCGTCATGCTTGGCGTATTTTTGGAAAGAGACGTGAGCCAACGTGAGAGCCCGTGAGACTTCCTCTGCTTCTAGCGATGGTTGATTGAGAATCAGAGTGAATTCAATCGCAGCAATGACCAAGCTTTTAGAAAATCTGTTTACGATGCAGGAGTGTAGAGTTGTATTCATTCATTCTGAGCTCTGTCATCATGATGTGATTCGTGGTTCGCCTCGGATAATGGTTACACAAATTGTATTCGTATAATAAGATCCATAACAGATTGTTGGCTAACTATCTGTGAGATAAGGAGTTAGTAAGGATATTGGGGGCTTCAATGAAATCAAAGCAAGGAATCAGAAATGTTTGTTCTTCAAAATTGACAGACCAGAAAACTGGCTGAAAGTCGGACAATGTAGATAATAATAAAGCATCATGTTAAAAACTCAAGACGCAATGCTCACCTTATACATATTTGAACCACACACTTTGTCTGATCGCTATTCAGCGGCCGCACCACATTGTCGACGGTCAAGGACAACAACTGCGCGTAACAGGACCAACAGTAGACTCGTGAACCAGTCTGGTTCGGTGCCCTTTGTTTGGTGTTGTTGTTGTGATATATTGTGAGGGCACCGAACAGACTGGTCCACACAGCAACAAAAATCGAGGGTGGCCAAAGTAAAGTTGGGACTGAGCGAAATTTCGTGATTTTGTCTTTCCTCATGACCATCACAGACACTATCAACTCTCGTTCTCGCTCGCTCGCTCCCTCAATCATTCAAGTAATGACAGATAGAATATATATGATGTGGATATTATAAATTAATATGCAAAAATTATAAAAAGTTCATGATTTCTGCGACCAATTCACTGCGCTCATCATATTCATCATCAAGCTCACCATCATCCACCACCTCCACATCATCCATCTCCAATGCTACGTTGTCCAGGGATACCAAGGCGAGTGCCTCTTCATCCTCTATGTCTCCAGTCTGATCTCCTTCATAGACATCTTGTCCGTTGTCATCTAGCAGAACAACATCTGCTTCTGTAAATTCCACTACCTCACATTCTGATATCAAGGCGTCGTCCAAAGAAATAGGTGTCTCAGAATTTAACGATTGCTATGACATACTCAACGCCCATTCAGCCATCCTCGTCTCCGGCAGCTGTGGGTCAGCCAGGCCAACATTATCAAAGTGCATATTTCGGGGCAACATACCCAGTGTATGCAATGGGTAGTCAATATGTCCAACAGTGCGCGGCCGCTTTGGGACTCTTCCACCATCTCAACGACATCAGTCTCAGTCCTGAGTGGGTCTTCTGCGTATAATGTAACAAAAAATAATTCCATACTTCAGTATTTACAATGATAATACAAATTTACACTTCTTTTTCATAATATGAATTGGTGTTGAGGGTGTTTGTGCAAATGAAAGATGATTGATTGTTATCGACAGAGAGCGATTTCGCGAAATTTCGCTAAGTCCCAACTTTACTTTTGATGCCCTCCAATTTTGTTGCCGTGTAGACCAGCCGTTCTTCGAACTCCCTTGCGGGACGCATCGGAGTTTGAAAAAAACGAGCTGGTTCACGAGCCTAGACCAACAGAAAAAAATATCTATGTGCCTGCGAGAAAATATTTGAACCCCGACGGCAAACACCGTACCTCTGAGGTCATCGTTGACAACGTCGTTGTGTTTAGACCACAATCATAACACACTCGCTAATTACGATGGTATCAGAGAAGGTACCTCTGAACGAAAAACGTCCTGCAGACTCTGAAGACGAGGCGTCCGATGTCGAGGATGAGAACCAGCCATTGCTAGACAAGGAGGAGCATTCGTCGAGGGAAGGTTCCCCTGAACGCGAGGATACTGAGGAGCCGGCGGCGGACCCTCGTTTCAACCAACCTCCCCCTGCACTCTGGAAACGACTTGCACTCATTGGTTTTGTTGCATTTTTGTTTTGGGCTGCTTTGTTGCTCCGAGGCAATCTCTTGAAGGCCAAACGAAAGCCTCAAATTATTTACGCATCGAGGTGAGTTCTGCAGATTTATCTGTCTCTTCTCCAATCTCACCAAAATCTTACGCGATTAGGTACTCTAAGGAGCATAAATTTCGGCCAGCAGCAAGTCCTATTATTACGGAAACATTGAAGGATGGCCGCATCAGACTGCGAGGTGCAACCCCAACACCCCCACCAGTAGCGGAGCCCGTGCCTACTAAGAAGAAAAGGACGACCAAAAGGAAGCCTGGCAGCAAAAAGCGCAAGGCCAAGACAAATGCTGGCAAAAAACGATCATAGGGGTGCGTTGTGGTTACCACCCCACGACGACTCACTACACTCTTTACATAGAATTGTATCATCTCATATTATATACCCAAATTTACAAGGACTCTTGGAATTAATTCCCTTGCGCTCCGGTTCCAAACCACGCCCGACCGTGACTATATACCCTCGTTCCCGAGCTTTCAACCTCTCATTCAATTTCAGATGCCAACTACCAATATGGGTGTTCTTGGATCTTGCAAGGCACAGCATCTGAATCATACCCAGGACCCTGGTGTGAATGGATGCTTCAAGTGGATATACTTAGAGCTTTCAGGTTTCAGGATTTGCAGTGTCCTCTTTTTCTTCCTTGTTACCAACAACAAGCCTTGCCCACCTTTTCAACAACTCAAACATCCAATGGTGCAATTACCCGCAGAATTATGGGCTCACATTGCGAGCTATCTTACTCCTACAGAGTTCCGGAATACTTTTGCCTATCATCCCGTTTTTCTTGATCTCTACTTGGGTCACCGCTACAAAAGCGCTGTCGTGTCCCCTCCAACATTAGGTTTAAAATCTGGTTCATTGTGAGTTGTTTTTGTTGATTTACTGTTACAACTCATACAATCTTTTCACTTCACAGACACCTAGGCATCGCGACGAGAGTACGCCAGATGGTTTTCAACGAAGACCCACCAGCGCTGGTCAATCCATCACTAGCTAAGCCGCCAATGCGCAAGGGGCTACCATCCATTTCAAGTTATCGAGAGCCGCGTTGTGAAAATTTGAAAGAGGTGGAAGATGAAGATGCCTATTTTCACAAGCTTAAAGAATGCATTCCCCCTCTTCAAAATGTCCATTCGCTGGATATAACGATAAAGTCTTGGGGCAGCGTTGGTTTCGACAGGTTCTTGCCGATGAAGATGCAATTCTTTGTAGCTTGGTCAAAACCTTGGGCAGCCAATTTGACTCATATCAACCTCGATTGCGACCTATGTCTCATTCATCCCCATTGGCCTAAAGACATCATATTCCCTAACTTATCTTCGGTCGTGGTCAGGCTTCATTTGAACATGGATTGCAAGAGGGAAGGACACACTGACTTCCTTCGCCCTCTGATTGTCAACCACTCTGGCTCGTTAACAACACTCGGTCTAAAAGAGAAAGCGACTTCGGCTTTCAACTCGACCCTGTTTCTCTTAGAAGGGGGAATAGTTCTACCCAAGTTGGAAAAGCTGATCATTGGCAAGAATATCTCGTTCTACGGAGACGCTGAGGTTCAACAAGTGATACACTTCATGAAGAGACATGCTCGCACACTTAAAGAGCTCAGTTGTATCATGTTTTCCAGCCATTCATATTCGGCGGATTCTTCTATCTATGGGCATCACCGTAAAGCTGGCGATTCTATCCTCGACTACGATTTTCCCAAACTCGAAACCCTCACCCTTTCGTCCCGTTTTGCTTGTTTCCATCGATTGAACAACAGCTTTACCATTCACTACGCACACCGACCTCTGTCGCGACTTCGTTCTTTAACACTGAAAACAATGATCCTTTCCCGTGCTGCAGTCGTCAAGCATCTATTTTCCCCTGAAGCACTGAGCAGAAACTTTACCAGCCTTACGCACCTGTCCTTCGCAATAGAATGCCTGGATGTCGAACTGCTTGTATTCCTCGCGACATCCTTAAACCAACTTGAGTACTTGTCCATCAGGCTGTACCGCGACATCAGAGGACCAGCTTATGGTGGTGATGTGCGCAATCCGCACAAATCTCCTCAAGTCGACACAACTGAAGTACGTACCTTTATCAATGACGGTATCTAACCGCAACTGACCATCATCCCAACAGTTCCGCTCTGCCTTGATAAACCTGGATTTGACGACTTTGACGTTATTTTCCTCGTGGAACCTCCGAAAACTGGACCTTGTTCCTTTCTTTTGCAACACACAGCTAGATCCTGCCGCTCGGAAGGCTCTCATCGAGGTTCTCCCGAATGTTCATAGCTTTTGTGAAATGGGCAGAGAAGAGTATGCTACGGTCCAAGTTGATCCTGGTGAGATCTGGAGTCAAAAGTTGAACTATTTTGACTTCGAGCAGGATAGTTAGGATCTGTACTAGACCTACTCAAATCAAGGCCACTCAAATAACATTCATGTTCTTCAATCAAAGTCGAGCTTATTTCAAGAACTATTTTGTCAGCAGCTTCAGTGGTATGAAGTAAACCCGACAGTTACAAAGAGTGCGTTGACCCTTGATGTCGTTCACGGGTGTGTCGGGGTTGGTGCATCAAAGGGAGACTTAAATATCTAGGAGAGCAAGACTCGAGTTTCCCTTCCCATTCCCGAACTCGTTTGAGATCCTTATAGACGATGTCAGTCGACTACGTCAAAATCGCCTTCGACGTCCTCGTAACTTGGATATTTGCTGCAGGACTCAAGCCGCCCAATCCACCGCTCAAGAATGAACACCGAGCCAATTTAAAGGGGACGCTTGAGCGAAATTCTTCAGCATATCAATATGTTCACCTGTACCTTACTGTATGTGGATCTCAGTGCAGCATTGGAGATCAACTAATATGAGCGCTCGCAGGCCCCAGTGTTCCTCTCGACAATCGCCGGAACCTGCCTTATCCTGATCAGAGAAGAGCGATTCTCCTCTGCGGGGAAGATTTCCAGTCAATTCTTTCTATTTAATTCAGGGGACGCAACGAAGATACAGATGAGCACACTGAACACTATCGGAGGGTTAATGATGATAGCAGGTGGTCTGATGAGACTGTGGACCTATCGAGCTCTTGGCAAGTTTTTCACGTACCAAGTCGGCATCCAAAAGGACCAGAAGCTCGTTCAAACTGGTCTCTACGCCATCGTGGGGCACCCTGCCTACACTGCGATTCTGTTCACACATCCCGGAACTGCCTTGTGGACCCTGTCAGCTGGGTCATGGGCTCAAGAGTCGGGCATTTTGCGCACCTGGCCTGGAGGTGTTTTCTTTACTACTTATACCCTATTCCTACTGTTTGGGTTATCAGTGAGCTTTCACCGCATACCGCAGGAGGACAAAGTGCTGAGCGATCATTTTGGCAAGCAATGGGATAGCTGGGCACAAACAGTTCCGTATAAAATGATACCAGGCCTGTATTAAACCAATTACATGTCAGAAAGCAATACGGAAGAACATTTCCACTATGGATAACCCCTAATTTTTCACTGCAGAAATTTATTACTTGTTAGATAAAATTGAGTACGTGAATGATGTCGTTGGATGGGTCCTGATAGCATACCCTTCCAGATGCTGGACAGAGAGACACCAAGTTGACGGCAAGCCGAGACGGGAGTTCCTGTATCCTCCTGTCGCAGACTCGAGTTGTACCTTTGCTGTCAGTGATAATTCCCCGACAATACAGACCCGTTTTGTCATGCGCAAGTCGATAGAGGGCGTTGTTGCAAGGGCAGTATGTACCAGGAGCTTCAAGTCGATTACTAATAATTATGTGCTTATATTCCGATGTCAAGGCTGGTTCCAATGGGGTCAGGGCGTCCATCTTCAAGAATGGGTCATCACCCTTTAAGCAGTATGTCCAGACTGTCAGGGTTATGTGACCCGAGCCTATATTCAACCCTTCCCGAGGGGCCAATGAATAGAAACGCTTTTCGAAATAAGTGGACTGTTGGCCTCCTGTATACCAGTGGTGTAGGCCATTTTCAATTTGTTCATGACCGAGCCTCAATGGGCTTACGGGGGCATTGAGTCTTCGCTCAAAGAAAGGGGAAAGATTTTTGACATGATCTCGTGTCGAGGCTGCCCACAAAGTCTGCTCAAATGCCTCGACCCTCGGCACAAAATTGCATGCAAGCGGGTCACAGATCGAAATAGATCCTCTGTGTATAAAGAGAATATAGCTCGGGAGAAAAATCATCTAACATAGCGCTCTGTGTCAGTATCGAGAGGTGGGATGGTCGCTTTGGGAACCTTTCAACTGACCTCTTTAACCTCCGGGCAACCTGGGCGGCATACAAGCCACTCGTCTGTTCTGAATTTCCATGATCTCAGATTATCGCCCAATAAGAAACCGAAAGTATCGTAAGTTAGAGTGGCAATACATGCGTCACCATGCTCTGCGTTACCAAAGAAATCAACGTGTGTTGTGGGGTCAGAGTCAGAGGGAAATAATATGTCGTAAACTTTCGCGGAAAAGCTGTGTAAGCCCATGATAAGTATGGTTTGAAACTTCTAGAGCCCCGTCAGAACAGACACACCATGCGTCAAGCGCAGAAGCATTCGTAACTTGAAGTTCCTCCATGGATAGCATTGCCACTTGTAGCTTTTCTGGAGTGGGTGAAGGGTGGACGGATACAGAGGTTGTTCCTTTTCCAAGTTGTATTGTAGCACTGGGTTTCTCCACCTGAAAAGCGCTGAGATCGAACACTGCTAAAATTTCTTTGTTGTGGGCAAGTAAAAATCTACCCCCCGGAACGAGAAACAGGTCCTGTACTCTGGCCTTGAACACAGCAGAGGTGGTGAATGAGCACCTATTCACGGGTGAAATTCTGGCAGGCAGTGAATGGAGTTGATTCTCTGTGAAAAAGTTAGCCCATTTCACTGGCACAGAGGCGATCTCCTCTAATCTCGAAGTCAACCAAGTGGAGGTCATGGGCCGGGAAACTTGGGCGGAATGTTTCTCGTTCACACATCTGATCGACAGCATCAATCCAAATAGTTTTCTATCGAGATATGACGGATAACCTTGCGCATGTCTATCAAGCACGGGCGAAAATAAGATGAGGGAGTCAGTTGAGCCTTCGGCCGTGATCACGTCGTAGTGAATGTGTTTCGAAGTTCGCACATGCCTTTCGAATACTAATGATATCTCGAGGTTGCAACTGGGATAAAACTCGAATCAAGATATCATTAGGTAGGCTCGTCAACGTTAAAGGACTCATGATCAAGACTGAGTGTCCAAGTGTGAGTGGGCAAAGCGACCCTGTATATGAGCTATCACGGTAGCCCTGGGAACTTGTTGAGTTTTCATGAATTTCATCAGATTTATCCTCTGAATGGCCGCCACGATTGTTGAGATTTAGATCTCATCTTGGATATCTCATCTTAGATAGATCTATAATCTTCATCTACAATCTTAGATACATCTTAGATACATTCCTAGATTTATACTGCATGTACTGCATACTACATGTACTGCATACTGCATGTACTCTGGAACTCTCAGTCAACATGAGTCATTGAATGACTCACTTTCCTTCATTACTCCAGATACCCCAATAGGTGCTTACATAGACTACCATATTTAGCTACCATTTCATGTATATAAGCACCTTACTTTCTCTCTATCTAAACAACAGCTTTACCAGCTATTCTATTGCTCTCCTAGCCTCTTTACAATCTTCCTAACCAGGTGAGGCAGTTAGTTAGGGCACTCTGTGCATGCTATGCTGTTTCAACAGGTTATGGGCCCCGATGGCCTGCTCTATGCATGGCTGTCGACCTAGGATACTCATTGCCTGCTGAGCTTGCTCACTGCATGAGAACGTCTTGCCACTATGGCAGACGTTGTACTCAGGGATGCTGCATTTTTGCGCACCCAGGTTGCTGCTTTAAGCACACCTATGTTGCTGCAATTTTTGCACAACAAGGAGGACATCCTTCTGGCCTAAGCCTGAGAAATAATAGCACTGTTCATTGTTGCTTTTCTCTCATCATTATTGTTCATTTTACTGATGATTTTGCCTAACCAGAATTATGTCTTCCCAAATCACTCAACTCGTTCCCAAACTCGATGGTGCCAACTGGCTTGAATGGAGCCTTTCTATGAAGAACTGGCTCAGGTCGTAGGCACTGTGGCAAGTTGTCAATGGCAACCTCAAGAAGCCTGCCGATGACAAGCCCACTGAGCTTGCTGACTGGTTGGAAAAGGACAATAAGGCACTTGGTTCCATTGCCCTTCGTCTTACTCCTGCCTTGCTCCACCTCATCAAGGAGCCTATCAAGGACTCCACTGGCAAGGTCACCACTCCTGGTACCACTGCTGCCAGTCTCTGGACCGATCTTGAAGCTGCTTGTGGCAAGATTGGTGCTTCCACTATGTTCGCCGATGTCCGTCGTGTTTTTAGTTTCCGTCTTTCTGGACTCAGTAATCCTGCCCCCCAACTCCACGAACTTGGACAGCTTTTCGACAAACTGTCCACCAATGGTCATCCTCTTGATGACTTTTACAAGGCCATGATTGTCCTTGGTTCCATTCCCAACCGCTGGGAGCATATTGCTGCCACTGAACTCACTGTCACCAAAGCTGAAGACTTGGATTGGAAAGAAATCCGAGACAAGATCGTTGCTGAGTTCGAGCGCAAGCAGCTCTCTACTCCTGGAATGGCCAACAAGATCTCTGCTGTTCGTCGCAAGAAGCAGGACCCCCCCTTCAAGGGTAAAGGCCCTGCCCAGGACCCTTCCAAGTTCTCTGGAAACCGTGGTCGTGGAGGTCGTGGAGGTCGAGGAGGTCGCAAGTTCAATCGCAGTGGTGGTCGTGGTGGCCACTCTGGTCACAACCACACCCATTTTGTTCTCTCTGCTGCCTATGAACCTGCCCAACACACCACCTCCTCATCCAAACCTTCTCCTACGCTCCTTGAGCGTCTTGCCGACCCTTCCTCTATGGTTTTTAACTGTGTTCATGGCACTGGACCCATGCGCATGGAAGCTGGCCCCTCTGCCTATGTTGAGGTCAACAATGCAAGGTCTCTTGCGGATCGTCTTGAAGTCACTAAGACAATCCAAACCATGAAGAACCTTGACCTTGTTGCCAACCACAGGGAGCCCAAGCTATCCATCGACATGGAGACTGAGGACTTCTTCCCTCACCCTCCTTCTGATGATGAGGATGAAACCTTGTCCATGCCAGGTCTCGTCGAGTTTTACTCTGACAATGAGGACATTGTTAACCATGGATTTTCCTCTGAAGAGGAATTTTATGTTGACAATGGCAAGAAGGCCCTTTTTGAAAGGCAAGCCTTTTCATCTATGCACCCTAACGATGCTAACTATTGTTCGCAGCACTTTGTTTTAGATGCGCAGGGTAGTTGTACAAGTAAATATATTGATCATTTTGCTTGTAATTCGTTAGGTTCTGTGGCTAGGTCCCAGAAATATATTGATGAACATTCTCTCAATTGTGCACGATGTAAGGGCAAACACAGAGAAAACGGAACTGTTGATTGGATCATGGATTCAGGTGCTTCACAGCACTTTACTGGTGATCTAAGGGACTTTTCTGAGTATGAAACTGGTACCTTTGGAACAGTTTCAACTGCCAGTGGAATTGAGATGGTCACTGTGCGTGGTACAGTTAATCTCATTGTTAAAGTCAAATCAGAAGATGGTTCTGTTGCTGAAAAGCACATCTCCCTCTCTCCTGTCTTGTACTTCAAGTCCCTCAATCAGCGTTTGCTGTCAATGGGCCAATTCTTTTCTAAAGGATTGACTATGGAAGGACGTCTTGGCAATATGTCCTTCTATAAAGGCAAGCAGTTAGCATTCCAATGCCGACCACATGTCTTAGGTGAAACCGTTTACTGGTTAACCTCAACAATTGTCAGAAACACTGCCAACTCTATTACAGAGTATGATCTTTGGCATAAGCGCTTTGGACATCCGTCTAAAGAAGCTTTACGACATATGGGAGATTCAACTGCTAAGTTCCCTCCTAAACTCGCTATACCCAAAGAGAATCCTATATGCCGGGGATGTGCTGAAGGCAAGATGCCATCACGATCCTTTTTCCCGTCTTTGACTTGTGCCTCTGCACCCTTTGAAAGGATACACTCAGATGTAAAATCTTATCCAGTGAATTCCTACCATGGGTACAAGTACTATGTCAGTTTCTTTGATGACTATTCCTCCCATGCCTGGATTTCTTTGCTCAAAGAGAAATCAGACGTCTATGATGCCTTTGGTGACTTTCTGGCGATGCTGAAAACTCAATTCAGTGTCTCAGTAATCAAAGAATGGCATTCTGATGGAGGGGGAGAGTTCAAATCAAAGGAATTCTTTAAAGACCTTCGTTCAAAGGGCATTAAGATTACTCAGAGTGCGCCTCATACTCCTCAACAGAATGGGCGTGCTGAGCGGTTTAACCGGACTTTGATGGATAAAGCTCAGGCAATGCGTCTTGATGCTTGCCTTCCTCAGTCCTGGTGGGAATTTGCTGTCGAACATGCACTTTATGTGTATAATCGTACCCCTATAGCTCGCCTCAAATGGAAAACTCCATTCGAGCTTATTCACAAGCAGAAGCCTGTGGTTTCCAATCTTAAAGTATTTGGTTGTGGCGCCTATGTCTATTTACCTGAAGCGAAGCGCGTCAATTCTCTATCCCCAAAATCAGAGATGATGTTGCATCTTGGCTTTGCTGAAGGGTTTAAAGGCTGGCGCTTCATGCGTCTTCACAACAACACTATCTTTATTGGGACCACTGCTCAGTTTGATGAAGGGTACTTTCCCAAATGTCCAGATGTCAATCATCGTGGTACACCGCGACCTCCTCCAAGTGAGGATCCTTCGGATGATAATCATCCATTCACTCCAACAGAAGAAGGTGATGATGGCTGGAATGATTTTGAGGTTCCACCACAAACGAAACCCCAGAGTCGTCCCAAGCTTCCACCTGCTCCACCTGCCCCTAAAGCACCTAAAGGCTCAAAGCCCAAAGGTCCAAGCGGACCAGCACCTGCAGCTCCAACAGCTCCGGCGCCTAATGTACCACGGCCAGGTGCATCAGGCTACAAACCGGGCCTTGGATCAAAGCACGGTGGATCTGGTCCCACTTCTCCTGCACGGGATACTACTGCTCCTACATCTCCACGTTCTAATCCTCCACCTCCAAACTCACCCCCTTCACTGCCAAAACCACCTACACCTGATTTCTTTCCTGCCTCTAAAGAAAGAGAGAGTCGGGAAATATCGCAACGACAATCAGATGCGATCAAAGAAATCAAGGCGACTTTTGACAAGGGTGAACCTGTTCCTCAGAAGTACTTTACCAATGGGGAGACTTGGGAACAAGTTTGGGTCAAGGTTGATCAACTCCTTGACATAATCGATAAAAGGAACAAGAACATATCAATAAATATGGAGAAAAGGCTGAAGTGGGAAGCAGAACATGGGCCAGCCCCTGTTCCTGCTCCCACACCACCAAGGACTGCACCGCCAACTCCAGTTGCTGCAGATCCTATGCCTATTCCTCAGGAAGCAGATAGTAATGCTGGCTGTTACGCTATATCTTTTGTCTCTTACTATGCCCCTATCTTTTCTTCATCTTATCTGAACTATTATCTTATCTTGTGTACTATCATCTCTCTTTGTACTTATAGTTTGTCTTATCTCTCTATCTTTTCCTTTTCTCACTCTATTTCCATTCTCGCTGTCGCTCCACTTCCAACTCCTACTCATGACTCGACTCCTGACTCATCTCTCTCACTCTTATGACTCGTTCTCTATCATATTCCCATACACGTTCCATTATGACTCTTTTGCCCCGTCTTCTGACTCTTATTTATCTTGCGCACAGACCTCTTGTATTGCGCACGGACCATTAGCATTACGTATATAAACCCTGGTACCATACCCTATGTTCTTTAGCTAGTTCTTTAACTACAATAGAATGATAACTTCTACTGGACTTCTTTTACTCGCTCTCTGCTAAGACAATACCATCGAGTGATCACTCGAAGTGGCATTCTTAGTTAGATATTCTTGAACTTTAACGTAACTCACCGAATCGACCCCAGCTTCGCCTTCGAACTTCGTTCTTGTTGACTCTACGGCTGGACTCGTACGCGCTGAACAAGTCAACCGTAACAAAAGAACTAGCTATCTCTACGTATACTGTCCGTCGTTGACGTCGACAGTCCCCACCTATACTCAAGATGGCACCCACGAAGGCAAACAAACCCGGACGACTCAGATCAGGATCGACTTCAAGCATAGTCAGAACCCCATCTTTGACCACCAGAGTTACCCAAAGACACGGACTCAGATCGACACCCAGATCCCCAGATAAAGACGAAGAACGTCCCGAAGAAGAAACTTTGATAACAGCCATCGACGAACTCGGAACGACCACCGAGCTGCCCGAAACGCCAGTGGGCCAAGAAGAACGAACCCAGACACCAGAATTACCTCACGATCCTTGCGAACAAGACCTTACTATCAACAGAACTCCTGTCTTTTCACACGAAATCCCCAGATATACCGATAACATGTCAACCCCTATGGGAGATATTGCAGGATCCATCTTCAGGACAGATGAATCGGGAATGCTCTCAGTAGGAGAACCCTATGTACCGCAACCAGGAGAATGGGGTTACCAGCCAAAAGACACTGACAAAGGAAAAAAGAAGGAACCAGATAGCCCGCCAGGAGGACCATCCGGAATAATACCCGGAGGATCCGGAACCTCAGGACCAGGACCAGGAAAACCCGGACCTTCACCACCACCACCCCCGGGTGGAGGAGGAGGAGGCCCAGCAGGACCAGGAGGCGCTCCACTCCCACCTACCGGAGGAGGGGGAGCAGGAGGAGGACCACCACCACCTGGAGGAGGAGGTGGCGGAGGACCCAATCCACCAGGAGGAAACCCACCACAAAACATTGTCATCCCCACACCCGCACCAGCACGCAGCCAGAAGGAATTATCAATTGGAGCTCCCGAACCGTTCACTGGGAATCGCTCTAAACTCCGTGATTTTCTCACTCAATGCTACAACTATCTCTTCATCAACCGACACATCTACGATACCAACGAACGAAAGATCGCCTATGTCCTTTCCCAGTTCGGCGAAGGAGAAAAAGAGAACCGAGAAGCCATGGACTGGAAGAAAGTCTTTCTCATGGAAGCATTCAACACTGCTAGACGCACCGGTGCCCCGATCACTTATGGAACATTCCAAGCTTTTATCAATAAGCTCGAACAAGACTTTGGGATACTCCTCGAAGAAGATCAAGCCGATGATCGCCTCCAAGACCTCAAACAGACCGGAACAGTCGAAGCACACAACACCGCATTCAAGAACCTAATGACCCTTTCAGGTTACACTTTCCCCCGAACCCCAAGAGGACAACCTATTGGAGAAGATGAGAAGAAGATCGTTAGGATGTATCGCCGATCCCTCAAAACTGCAATCAGCAACAAACTCTGCACCAACCGCGATCCCCCTATCACCCTTCAAGAATGGATGGACCGAGCGGCCGAAGCCGATGCAATCTGGAGAGAAACCAATCCCTTCGTTTCCAAGAACTCAGCACCTCGCCGCTTTACGTCTAACCAGATGGGATTTAATTTCACCCGACCTAGGCAAATTAATCTCACCGAAACCGAACGCCTCGACCACGTCAAGAAAGGAGAATGCTTCAAATGCCACCAACCAGGACACATTGCCCGCGACTGCCCAACCCGAAACACTGGAAACCTAGGATACCGACAGAACTATGGAATGCCCTCTGCCGGAGGACCAGGCACTAGACCTGGAGGACCGGGAGGAAGAACTGGGACGACCCCGAACAACTATGCCAGCAACTCGTACGCTAAAGACCCGAAAGAATTCGTCAAGCATATTCGTGCCATCTACAGCAAATTAAATGAAGAAGAACGCGCCACTTTACCTCCGAAATGCAAGAACAGGATTTTGCCTAAAGGGCCCTGCCTCGACATCAGACCCTTATATATCTGTATGTTCCGCTTTGATAGCTTGCAATGAAACTATTTCTGTCCCTGTGACTATCTCGGGTGAAACTCAGAGAACCACCGAACCCCTTTCTATCTATGCACTTCTTGATTCCGGAGCCTCGGGAATCTTCATCAACCAATCCTTTGCCTGATCTCATCATCTCCCTTTGACACCCCTTGACACCCCCATACAAGTTCGAAACGTTGACGGAACCCCGAACAAGACTGGAACAATTACCAGCAAGACGACCCTCGATATTACGATCTACGGAAAGATCAGAAGAACAGAATTCCTAGTGACTGGACTAGGACGGCAGAAAATGATATTAGGACTGCCGTGGCTGCAAGAAACGAACCCCGACATTGACTGGAAGACGGCCTCTTTTAACTGGAGGACTTCCATGGAAGAAGAAACGGATCAGGAGATCCACCGAATAGAAACCTGGAACAAGATACCCGATTGGTACCCAACAGACGCCGCCATCCTGGATGAAACCACGATCGCCGCACTAGAATCCCATGTAAGGCTAATGCTGGGGAAGAACACGACAACGAACCGAACAAACACTATGGAAACAACAACCGACGATCACGTAACATCATTTATGAAAGAAGGGTTTGCTGAAGAAACCCAAGAAACCTGGATCCACGCCGCCCTAACTCATTCTCAAGCATTCGCCCAGAAATTCGACAAGAAACGAGAATCTTCCGATCCCCTTGACATCGTCCCCCCTCAATACCATCCTTGGAT